>JAAQRG010067224.1:0-11040 GCA_011634625.1 Babylonia areolata | reverse complement strand
GTCTTCGCTAACGACACTGTCATTATCATGATCATCGTTGTAGTCCCCACCCCACCCCCTCCTCTTTTCTTTTTTTCTCTCTCATTTTTCTCTAAGATTTGCATTAGGAAAACAACTCAGATGATAAAGGAAATATTTGTTGATAAAAATAAGGGGGACTTCCCTCGCAATTGAGAGAAAACGAACGTGGGTGGGGAACGACCACACTTTCTCGCAATCTCACGCTTTCTCTCAAAGTGAGAGGAATTGTGGGATCGCGAGAAATCGCGGGCTTACGCGGGAAACAGACAAGGAGACAAAGACAGTGACAGACAGAAAATAACACACAGAGACACAAAAACAAAATGATTAAAGAACAACATAAGATGAAATCTTACCTGTTCGATATTTCTGTCACCATTTAAAGTCCCTCGATCGTGGTCTGACACAAGCCAATCCGTGAACTCTTTCATAACAAGAGCTGAGGTTTTCTTTAAGCTTCCCCCCAGGACTTGAGATAATACACTGGTACCGACAAACATGAAATGATGCCAAGGAAAGGAAATACGTAGCAGTCACAATATTGAAAAACAAGTGCAGAAGAACATTTTCCAAACGGTTGGCTTGATTTAAAGTATCATTTATCACTCGAAGTTCCGTTTTCGTTTTCTTTGAGCCGTTTCTTCCGGGTTGAGTTTAATGTCACAAACAGATTTCAGAACATTGTCATCATATTTGAAAACATCTTCTTTCTCTGGGAGTTCCAATGTCGTTGATACATTTGAAAAAAAAAACCTTACATTTTTTTTGTTTTCTTTTGAAGTTCAGTATCAACTATAGAATTTCAAAACACTCACAGCATTGTTGGCAATATCTGGTTAGCAGTTTGGACCCGAACCAGTGTTTTAAATGTACGCGTAACACTATCGCTGCCTTCGGGACTTTTCGAACGTCTTTGAAACTAAAGAAATGCAGAAAAAAAGTGTTCGATATTCAGGTTTTGTTTAAAGCAACGCAGGCAACGGGAAACAAATCAAACTTGCAAGGAAACCAAACCATTTTTTTCCCCGCGTCATATGATGCAGATATGCGATACACATCATTAGATCCATAAAAGAAATATATGAAATAAACCGCAAGTCATACTACATAAAGCAGTTTGGGCCATCTGACTAAAACGAGATTCACAATATATATATATATATATTTTTTTTTCTTCTTGAATATCTGGCAAACGTTTGTTTATTTCACTATAAAAAGTCATTTTTTGGTTACTGGAGCAGAATCATTTAATGGTCACTGATTAAAAAAAAAATCAAAAGGTAAGAACAAATACCTCACCTTCAAACACGAATTTTCAACAATTTCACATCTACGCTATTAAAATGAAAATATAAACAGGAAAACAAAAACCAACCGAAACTCCACAGAAGGACAGCAACATCCAAACAGCTGGACATGAATGAAACAGCCGTCCCTGAAGGCGAGTTTCTGGAGTTGTGTTGTGATGGTTATTGCACGTGAACCCCGTGAACATCTCTCCCTGTCTCACCCCCCTCCTCTCTCTCTCTCTCTCTCTCTCTCTCTCGCACGCTCGCTCTCTGGTTTGCCGACGTTGCGTGGCCGTGATGGTGGTGGTGGTGGTGGTGGTGTGAGCGGGTGTGTGTGTGTGAGGTGGTGTGTGGAAGGAGGGGGGAGACGAGTGAGTGACAGCCAGCGCCAAGTCTGCCTGAACCATCCAGTCTCGTGATTCACGCTTTGCTCTCTCTCTCTCTCTGTCTGTCTCTGTCGCTCCATCTGCAGCTGATACTGCTGTTTCTGTTGTTGTTAGAACACCTCCCCCGACGAGAGACAGAGAGAGACAGAGACAGATAGACATAGAGAGAGAGGGGGCGAAAGGGACGGAGAGACAGCGAGAGAGACAGAGACACAGAGAGAGAGAGAGACGGGGTGGGAGTTGGTGGGGAGACTTGGACGGTTGGAGGGAAGAGGGGAAAGATCAATGGATGGACTGGTAGGTAGGTGGGGTAGGTAGGGAGATGCCTCAGACGCTTCAGACACTTTCTTTTTCGAATTGACGTTGGCCTATCCATAGCTCATAATATGTCAAGGACTTACAGTTCTCAGGGTATTGAACGGAAGTAAGTGTTAATAAACTAAACATTGATAAAGTATGGATTGTCAATGAAAATAATTCAGAAACCAAGAAAGGCCACATGCCAATTATTCCAGAAACGTTATGAACCAAACGTCAGAGAATCGTATCCAACAGATTATGTGCTCAGTCAGAAGCATAAAAGTCCACTCGACCACCGTCACCAGTTTCTGCCTCTTCAACAAAACAAAATAGAGAATCTACGAACTGTTTACAACCATTGAGACTATCAAATGTGTACAGCTGCAACAAATCATTCATGAAAACAAATAACGATGGTTTTATATCACAACCAACCATTTTCCTTTTCCTGATATTAACAGTCTCTGCAACATACGTGGCAAAAAAACATTATTGTTACAACATTGTCAGAGGACAACATGCTTGTATTGTCTATTCTCAGTACCAACAGGGACAAATTGAGTATTAGCCCTAATGTCTTCACAAGCTTTACAATTAAAAAGAAATGATATTCAACTTGTTTGGTACTATCCATACACAACACGCCAAATACAAACCATCCACTAACCCTTCCAAGTCAAACCAACTTTCGTTCGTATTAAAATATTTTCTTTTTAACATTTTTACAGAATGTCTTTATGTGATTTCGTAGTAACTACTACGAATAGTTCTCCCGGTTGTAAGTTATATTTTGATGGAATGGGGAAAGTACCTTATGTCATCTTCTATCTTAAAATATCTGCTCCGTTTATTCCAAGACACAAAACAACCTTTAAATTCCGATATGAACCCCTTTCACCCCCAAGTCTCTAAGCCATATAATTCCGTTTGCGTTTACAGTAACAACTCGCTTACGTGTTGACATAACCCTTACAGTTACAGTTACCTAATTCAGCCTGCTGGAGTGACATACCGTATGCTTATTTCCATAATCTGGTTGTATGGGGAGCTGAGTAAGCATTTGCCAGTACTTGATGTACTTCAGATACATGAATGTTCTTTCTCTGAGTCCAATGTTCTGGATGGTTGGCAAAACAACATCACCACTACCACCACCAGCAACAACAACAACACACACACACGAGCGCGCGCGCGCGTGTACGCGTACCAAACGAGATGTCAAAAACAATATTGCTCTTAGAGAGTGTGGCATATTTCCAACCTGCATTGATACGAATGTCCGTGTTGTGAAATACTGGTGCAAACTTCTTTCCATGCCTGATAGTAGATACCCTGCAAAATGCTACATACTGTTGCAAATTCACACATAAAACGACTGCATTGGCAACGGTTCTTGAACGTATCAAGTAATAGCAAATGGTATTGGTGACTTTTCAAGACTCTGCTCTGGCTTGTGTGGCCCTCCCTACAAGGTGCAAAAAGCTCCCACCAGCAAAACAAAAATGCTCCTGGTGTCACTGAGGAGCACAAGCCACCCCCCCCCCTCCCACACCCTCCCCCAACCCCCGACCCTGACTCAACAACCCCCAAACACGGTAATGTTGTGATCCTCATGGGAGGGCACCTTACTGACCACACACATTTTCCTCCCTTTCTCTCAACCTTCCCAATTTCTTAACAGGTTGATAGGATGGGCAAGAGTGCTATGTTTACAAAAAAAAGGAAGAAGAAGAAGAGACGAAAAAGAGAGAGAGAGAGAGAGAGTGAGAAAGAAAGAAGGGTCTCTACTGAGCTGGCCACATACCATTTCCTTCTGTTCCCCCAAGCCTTCCCCAAGTTTCTTTGGCGTGTGTGTGTGTCCAGTCAGCTCTGCTGTGCTGTGTACATAGTTACGCTTTCCTTCGTTGATATCCAGTTCACGTGATTTTGTGTTGTATTTCCCCTTGCAGTTGAAAACAGTGAACCGCCGGACCACGCGACACAAAGTGCAGAGAAGTCCGGGGATCTTCCTCTTGTGCATAAGAGTTCCCTCCCTCACCCCCGCCACCCCCCCCCTCCAAAAATACCAAAAACAAAACAACAACAAAAACAAAAAAAACAACAAAAAACAACAACCAAACAAACAACAAAAAAAAACAACAACAAGAAGGGAAAAAAACAATAAAATAATAATAATAATAAATAAAAAGAAAAACACGATTTTTTTTCTGTTTTGCATTTGTTTTTTATGTTTTTAAAGCTTGAATCTTTACCTTTAATTTTTCTTCTTTTTTTTAATTATCTGCAACCGCTTTCGTCCTTCTTTGCGACTTTATCAATCTGTTCATCACTCTGCACGTGTTCAGGAAAATCTTGCTCTGTGTGTGTGTGTGTGTGTGTGTGTGTGTCTTCCTGCAATTGAACGTTCTGGGATACTTTTACTGGGATAACAATTGTTTGGCGTCTGAAAAAAATGGTAGTTGACCTATGGCTATGCATTAAGTTTTCTACGCTTTTATTACCCCAATTCTTCTTCTTCTTCATTTTGTTGTTTAATGTATTATGTATTATGCTAATGTATTATGCTGTTATGCAGTTCTTGTTTCTGGTTTTGCTTTAACACACACACACACACGCACACCATCTTCCAGCGATCAACTGGACAGAATGTTAGAGACGTAACTTAGGATCGCATGCTGTGTGGAAAAAGTGTAATGTTGCCTCGGTCTTTTCCGCTCCCCTCACACCCCCCACAGTCCCTCCCTCTTCTGTTTCTCTTTCCGTCCTGTCTCTGTCTTTGCCTTTCTATCTGTCTGTCTGTCTGTCTGTCTGTCTGTCTCTCACTCTTTCAGTTTGGAATTCTGAGGGGTTTGTTTTCAGTTAGTTTAAAGAAGTATCACCGTCTTCTGTTTTCTCCCCCTTTTTGACTCACTTGTGTAAACAAAGTGAGTCTATCTTTTAACCCGGTGTTCCGTTTGTGTGTGTGTGTGTGTGTGTGTGTGTGTGTGTGTGTGTGTGTGTGTGTGTGTGTGTGTGTGTGTGGTAAACTTTAACATTGACATTTTCTCTGCAAATACTTTGTCAGTTGACACCAAATTTGGCATAAAAATAGGAAAAATTCAGTTATTTCCAGTCATCTTGTTTAAAACAATATTGCGCCTCTGGGATGGGCACAAAAAAAATAAAGAATGAAGCCTAATTATATGCAAACTGCATTTACTGTTATATTTATATTTTTTGTATTCTCTAAACTTGGGACTTTGATCTGATATTCTGACCCAACAACAAGAGCAGTCATTATTATCATTTTTTGTTCAAACAAGAACTTCTTTTGCTAAGCATGGAAGTTTATTTATTTTGCAAACGTTTTGGTGCAGATAGTAAAAAAGGGAAATTACTCTGTACTTAATGCTAGGGGACTTAATTTGCTTTAAACTGATCTTTCTCATCTTAAACATTACATTTTGAAATTATACTCAATACATAAAAAGCTTGGATTTAAAAAAAAAAGTGTATCACAAGTGAGTCTTGAAGGACCCTGTCTCTCTTGTTATGTTATGCGCCCGGTATGGATGTGTATGCGTGTGTGAGGGCATGGTGTAAAGAAGCTTCCAGCTTATCCATTCTACCCTCAATAAAACATTTGTCATTGTCAAACATTAATTTTGTCATTGTCATTTGTCATTCTCTCTCTCTCCCTTCAACATGGAGTTTTTGAAAAGAAGTGGGGAGAGCGAGAGCGAGAGAGAGAGAGAGAGAGAGAGAGAGAGAGAGAAAGAGACTGACTGACCGACTGACAGACAGACAGGCAGGCAGACAGAGCATACATCTATTTTTCTTTTTATTATTATTATTAAAAAAAATAATTATGTACGTACCTATTTGAAATACACAGTGTGTGTGTGTGTGTGTGTGTGTGTGTGTGTGTGTGTGTGTGTGTGTGTGTGCGCGCGTTCTTTTATGTCCTTTTCTATGTGATTAAAAAGGTATGTATCAGGACATTGCATTGCATTGTATTGAAATGCATTGTACTGTATTCGTTGCAATAACTGATTGCACTGTAGAGAAAATCCCCTCACCGATTTCAGCCGGGATGGCTCGAACAGTGTTGGTCATGTTCAGCTGGCCCACAAGGGTCTGTCCCGAGCGGTACTTCTCATACAGGTCCAGCACGTACCGGGGCGGGGTGGGAGGAAACAGTCTCCGCACAGCGCCGGGCTGAAACCTTGATCGTGTCGGCAAAACCGCCCAGGAAGAGGATTCCGGGGAGGAAGAGGATTCCGGGGAGGAAGAGGATACCGCCGAGGAAGAGGATTCCGCCGAGGAAGAGGATTCCGCCGAGGAAGAGGATTCCGGGCCGAATCCCAGCAGTTTCCGTACCACCTCGCGGATTCTTCCACGATAGTTCGGCAAGGACTCCGATGTTTCTGTTTTCCGTGGTACACGCTTTTGCGGATCAATTACGCCGTGACGTGCCATCTCCTCCAGTTTTCTCCTCCCTTCCGCCGTCCTTCCCCCTGTTTTTGCTTCCAGTTGCACGTGAGGTCCACTACTAGAGGGGGCTGTGGCTGGACAGGAGGTGGGCAGGAGCGAAACTGTCATGACCAGCACGGCCACCCACACGGCAGATATCGCACTGAGATGTCCTCTGCGCAGCATCTTGGTCAGAATGAGGATTTCAGCCTGGCGGTTCTGTCCCTCGTCACAAAACGTCACTCATTTCAGGGCTTTTTTTTCCCTCTTCTGTTTCAGTGTTTGTTTTGAAGTACACTGGTGATATTCCTAAGTCCATTCACGTGACATTCACATTGCAGGTCTTTTTCTTTCTTTTTTTTCTGGACACAGTTGTTTTAAAACCGGCGCAGGCAGGGGCCTTATTTTATATGCATGTTTCTCATGCTTGTTTTTCCTTCTCGGCACTGTAAGTGCCTAAAATAATTGTCACTGTCAGCCTGGATAAATCACAGACTTTACAAGTCAAAGAGCGAAACTGTGCATAATATCAATCAGTGATGTCGCAGTCGCTCTAAACGTCGCACTCTCCAACACTGCGGAAATCAGATCACACATGACATTAGATTATTATTTTTTCCCCCCGAAATGTTACAAAGTATTCCAACGCACAGATGAAAACAAACTAAAACAAAACTGCACATATATATACTCTTGGCTCAGGACAGTCGATGTTTAACACCCCGCTTACAACAACAAACTATTATAAAAACTTGAACGTCTCTGTAATATGAAGCAAGTCATTCTTTCTCGTAGAGCATTTGTTGCATCATCATTTCTGTCGAAGCAGAAGCCTACAGGTAAAACAAAAACAAAACAAAAAATTGCCTGACAGCTAAAATGGTAGCAAGGAAAAGAAAAAAAAACAAAAACAAAAAGACAGAGAGTGTGGCGTTTCAGCGAGACACCCACACAGCCTGACGTTGTCATTATCTGTACCTGCTGCATGACTGAACGCAGGCTAAAAGACCACTCTGCCGCAAGCCCTGTTCACCTCTCGTGCAGTCATCGTGGCGAAAAAGGCTGGAGCTCTTCACTCCCTTACTAGGGAGGCGGTCTGTTCATTGTGTTCCCTCCTCTACCTACCTACCTGGATCTTCCCTGCACTTTCAAGTTCAGTCTGTGCGTGCCTGCGTGCGGCACGGGCGTGTGTGTGTGTGTGTGTGTGTGTGTGTGTGTGTGTGTGTATTTCTTACCGGGCTTTTTTAATTGTGTGCCAGTACTGATCTGAACACACACACACACACTCGCTCTCTCTCCTATAAATCATGTAATATTCAAAATGTTTGCATGTTCTACCGTGAAAATCGTGGCTGGGACCAAGCGGCAGAGAACACCACACAACCAGCTAGAACGTTAGAGCTGCATGCCTATCTAAAATAAACAACGGAAAGGGATTACAAAAAAATAAAAAAATAGAATAAAAACACCCACACAGAACACTTGGAATCTCTACGATGCAGTAACACTGAATCACTTAATTTTTGGAAGACATCGATTATCGGCAATGGCCATATGCAGAGAGTAGAACTGACGTAGAAGTGAAGCTATTTAAAGCGAAAAAAGCAATGAAAAAGACCACTGAATCACTTTCTTTTTCTCTCCGGTTATATATATATGTGTATATATATATATATATATATATATATATATATATAGATAGATAGATAGATAGATATATATATATGCTGCAGCGTAGGCCTTACATGTATCATATCAGTTCACTCGGTTTGACACCTTCAGCTTTTAAAACTGAAATTGAAAATTTCCGACCAAGCTCCGTTGAGATGCTGAATTCCTCCTCCTTCTGTTATCTCGAGAAATCTATTCGATTAGCACGACTTTCTGATTAGAACAGCCGGTGAAACAAGGCAAACGCTAGTCATGCATGGCCCCCCGATAAAGTAGCCAATCACAACTAGGTGCAGGTTTACGCAGCAAGTAACCAATCAAAATTAATGTCATCCAACTGAGGTGTAGGCAGGCCAGAAAGTCACGGGCAAACAAGCTCCCTGACAATGATATGCCTGTCTTTGTCTGCCCCAACTGTCAGCGAACATTTCGTGCGCAGATTGGACTATTCAGCCATCTGCGCACTGACAGATAGATTCATGAGCATCCCCCCCCCACCCTCCCCCCATCCCCCAGCTGGATGACAACGATGGTCATCATCGATCTCGATGGACACACACCACCAGGTTTTCATAGCCGGGCAGCCAATCGGGTTCGTGTGCTGGACAACTATCCTCACCACCCCCACCCCACTGAGAAATATATTTACACTATATGTATGTCTATGACCCACACACCCACCGACAACAATTTTTGTGTGCAATATCAGTGCAGTTTGCACTTGACCAGTAGTTTTGTTCCATTCATGCACCTACCTGATTTACAAACCTATCTGGTGTTGGATGATCAGTGATAGAAAAGTGATAAGTGTTGCATTACCATAACATTTTTTTTCTTTATTTTAAACTGACAAAGCTGTGCATTAAAAAAAACAACAACCCAAAAACAACGTGAGATAACGTCAGTTTGTAATTTCAAACAAATCCAACAAGTGTGCGCACATCAACATAATATAGTCATGTAGGCTGAGCGGTTTCTTGGTGAATGTTGTGTGATCAGATACAGGACAGGAACGTAGCCTAATTGTATGAAATAAATGTTCCACCCACCGCACCAAACGACGGCATTTTATTCATGTTTATGCCCTAACTCTTAATTTCATTTCACTCTTCTTTTAATTTTATTCACTGTCAGTGAATCTATCGATGTTTAGTCGCTAATGACTCATGCAGGGCGATTCAAAACCATCACAGACTGGGATACGTGCATGCATGCTCGCATTCGCATGCGGAAGTGTGTGTGTGTGTGTGTGTGTGTGTGTGTGTGTGTGTGTGTGTGCGTGCGTGCGTTTATGTAGTTGTTTATTTATTATATTTATTTATTCATCTTAAAAAAAAAATCATTTAATTTCATTTTATATTCAGTTCTCAAGGCCTGACTAAGCGCTGGGTTACGCTGCTGGACAGGCATCAACTTAAATATATATATATATATATATATATATATATATATATCAGATGTGGTATAGCATATGAGGATTTGTCCAAATGCAGTAAGTAATGCCACCTTGAGTAACAGAACTGAACTGAAGTGTTTGTAATCTATGTTTGGCTGTCAAGGCCTGAACAGAATGCTGGGTCTGTTTTGTTTAAAGCAGATATGGTGTGTCGTAGGTATATAATATGGATCAATTAATCCACACGCTCCGATGCCTCCTCAAGAAACTGGAAGTGAAACTATGACCATCAACAGTCAGGAACTATACAAAGAGAGCTCGCTTATAGTAAACTATGCCCCTGTAGCAGCTTTTATTTTTGTTACGGTCAGAGAAGCAAATGTCTGTGACATTAATTTTGATAAAAGAAGTAAGCTGCCACAGGTAATGGATAACATAATTATATTAATCCTTTAATACCACTTTATAAAAACAACAAAAACAAAAACAAAAAAACACTGGTGCTCCTTGAAGCTATGTCAACATGAATACATGCCATGATGTGACATTTCGTATCTTGTGTATCTTGTTCTTTATTATTTGTTATTGTTCTTCATCTTATTATTACTATTATAAGTATTATCATATTGAAAAATAACCTTTGCATCTCAACAGATTAATGATTTTTTTCGATGATTATTGATGGACCAAATGTTTTTGCTATGTGAATGTTGAATCACACTGATGTCGTGAAATGTCAAAATATAACCTTGTGTACAAGGGGGAAAAAAAGTCTGTGACTGTTATGACAACCCGAAATACACGGGAAGCAGGAGGAAGGATCTTCTTCTTCTTCTGCGTTCGTGGGCTTCAACTCCCACGTTCACTCGTATATACGCGAGTGGGCTTTTTACGTGTATGACCGTTTTTACCCCGCCATATAGGCAGCCATACTCCGCTTTCGGGGGTGTGCATGCTGGGTATGTTCTTGTTTCCAAAACCCACCGAACGCTGACATGGATTACAGGATCTTTAACGTGCGTATTTGATCTTCTGCTTGCATGTACACACGAAGGGGGTTCAGGCACTAGCAGGTCTGCACATGTGTTGACCTGGGAGATCGTAAAAATCTCCACCCTTCACCCACCAGGCGCCGTCACCGTGATTCGAACCCGGGACCCTCAGATCGAAAGTCCAACGCTTTAACCATTCGGCTATGGCGCCCGCCCGTCAGGAGGAAGGATCGAGGTGCAAGGTATTCTGAACCATTTCAACTTGAGAACTGTGTGGCAAAACAACACTCTGTCACTGTATTCAGCTGCAGCAGTTTGTCAGCCACTGTCCTCTACAGAGAAGATACAGAGTCAAAGAAAAAAAAAAAATTTTTAATTGTCAGGCCTCTGGCCCACAACAATTAACAGGAGTCACAGCAAAATGTAGCATGCAACATGTGTTCATTTACATAATATTCAGGCATATTTTCCCCAAAGAGAAGACACACACACACACACACACACACACACACACACACACACTCGCACAATGA
>JAAQRG010067223.1:0-11029 GCA_011634625.1 Babylonia areolata | reverse complement strand
AAGATCCTGTAATCCATGTCAGCGTTCGGTGGGTTATGGAAACAAGAACATACCCAGCATGCACACCCCCGAAAATGGAGTATGGCTGCCTACATGGCGGGGTAAAAACGGTCATACACGTAAAAGCCCACTCGTGCACAAACGAGTGAACGCAGAAGAAGAAGAAGAAGAAGTCTTCTTTACACCCAGACCTCCTCACACCCCAGTAATTAGTCTTCTTTACACCCAGACCTCCTAACACCCCAGTAATTAGTCTTCTTTACATCCCAGTAATTAGTCTTCCTCACACCCCAGTTATTAGTCTTTACACCCCAGTAATTAGTCTTCCTTACACCCCAGTCATCAGTCTTGCTCACACCCCAGTCAATAGTCTTCAGTCATAATGACGTAAATACCTGTCAGTGATAAAGAAATGATCATCATAATGATGTAAATACCTGTCAGTGATAAAGAAGTCCTCAGCCATGGTGATAAAGAGTTTTCCCCTGGCCTTTGCAATGCGTGTGATGTTGTCAAAGGTTGCAGACTCTGCTTCTGTAACCATGGCAACATTGGTGCGTTGGCCAATGACAAGGAGCGGGTGCTTGTCAAGAGGCAAGGCAGGATCGTCAAGGATGGTACGCAAACTGTCCAGCAGTCCTTTCGTGAACAGGATGTCCCCATTGGCAAAGGCGTACAGGGTAGAGTTGAAACTGCACACATTAAGCATGGGGTAAAAACCTGCACACATTACACATGGGGCAAAACCTGAACACATCAAAGATTGGGTGAAACCTGTACACACCCAACATGGCGTTAACTTCATGCTGTTTATTCAGAGACAGAAAGCATTATCAGATTAACAATAATAGTCCTACCATTTTCGTGCACTTTCAAGATTGCGCATTTGAGATTGTGGTTCTGATAGACAATGGACGCTGCTGAGCGCATCCACATGAACAGGCAACACCGCAACACAGACACTTCAATCAACACTTCCTCTTTTCTTTTTGGGGACAGCTTTACTACTGGCACCCAGGTAAAATTTTTAACAGATGGACCCTGTTTTGGGGATAGGGGCTGGGGGTCTGGTGGGCCGGGGTTGGTTTTGGTTTTTTGTTATTTTTTTCACTTTCTATTCTTTTTGTTTTGTTTTAGTCGTCATTTTGTTTTTAGGAAGGACCCCCAACAGTTGTTCAAACATGAAATATTGGTTGCTGTTGCTGCTGTTTCTCAAGCAGAAGGATCCCTGTACAGAAACTCACTTGCTCATGGCATCCAGGTACATGTTTTTCAGGATAGGCACACCAATGGCTGTTCTGGACACCGGTAACGTCTCCCAGCCAAACTCCCGCGCCTGAGAGGTCATCTCAGTTTCGTTGGAGAAGAGGACGGGCGTGACCAGAGGCTTCAGCTGTGCCCAGTTCCTCAAGGTGATCCTCCTGACAGTGTTGAGGTCCTTCCGGCCCACCCAGGTTGAGAACAACGTCAGCAGGGGCACGGCACTGGCGTTGGGCCGACCTGGACCATCCTTGACGGTGGCGCCTTCTGGCAAGCTCCGTGAGTGGCTGGTGGTAGTGTTCAGCAGGGAAGAGGAGGAGGAGTTGGAAGGCTGAGTTCTGGAGCTGCTGCTGCTGCTGAGGGTGGGTGGGATGGAGGGCACAGCCTGATGGCGGAGGAAGGAGCGGGAGAAGAGGGAGGTGGAGGCGGACAGGGAGACGCGGTAGTACAGCAGCAGGTAGAGAGCTGAGCAGCACAGTGCCAGCACCACCAGCACCCCCCAGTAGTGTCTCCTGGGTGTCCCCCCAACCCCGCTCCCACCCCCGCCCCCAGTCGTCATGGTGACACTGCAGCCCTCAGCACCTTTCGTTCACCTGGGTCCTGTTCTCTTCTCAGTGCTGGTGGCCTTTGTCACCTTCCTGGCGCCATTTACCTGCCTGCTGTTTACTGAAACATACAGACAGGGCTCTGGTCTTTATAGAATGCTGAGATTCATACAAAATTGGGGACACTCCTATAATAAAATGACATCAACCATTAGTATGCCACTTTAAAAAAATTCATCTATCTATCTATCAATTTATCTGTCTGTCTGTCTGTCTATCTATCAATTCTTTTATTTATAATTTACAAATATGGTATTCTGTTAGAAATCCATTTACCCACCCTGCTTCAATTAATAAACAGTAATTATTACATTCAAATTTGTTTTATAAAATAGTGTTTTTGTTTGACCAATATATTTTTTTTCACTTAGATTCCTTTTTGAAGTCCTTATAAAATCTTACCAATGCTTTATATGGTCTTAAAAATGTACAGCTGTCAAGAAAATGAAGGTATGCCTCATTATACCAATTCTCTTATTTGCCTTATCTATCATGCATGCAGTATGCTTGTCAAAGAGTTGGATTTTATCAAAAATAATACCTAAACCATTTTCTTCTTCACATTTTTCAACACTAGACTCTTCATCACCAATTTTCATCAAGTAGTCATGTTCAGGGTTTTTGCTACCAATTTGGAGCACTTTGCATTTGGTAGCATTAAAGTATAGGTTCCATGTGTCTGTCCATTCCCCAAGTGTGTGTGTGTGTGTGTGTGGGGGGGGGGGGGGGCTAATTTGCTTTAAACTGATCTTTCTCATCTTAAACATTACATTTTGAAATTATACTCAATACATAAAAAGCTTTACTCTCGGTGTACAGGACTTTCACCATGTTCATTCGCCCAAGTGGTCTTTTTCGGAAAATACTAAAATCAATACTACGAGTGGACTTTATAGATCTATTGGCCGAACCCTGAAGATCATGGGCAAAAATCAATTACGTACACATATTTATACATATTCAAAGCGCGCGCTCATATTCTTCGCGAACGCGAAGGACGACATTTTGTTTCAAGTTGTTGACCTGCCCGTTCAATCCTATATTCAATCGACAATACACGATAACATGTGATGGAAAGTTGGAGAAGGAGACCGTTAAATATTTATCCAGAGAAAGATTTGTGAACGCCTCATCACTTACTGGATTATGCCCATAAAAATATCCACAAAAAAACCCAGTCGGAATTCACAGTTAAAAATAATAAACCATGAGAGTTAATACCCTTGATGATAGTACAAATTTCCCGTCTTGACTTTTCTCAAAATGAAGTCCTTTTCACTTCATACTACGTTTAGAAGTACTATACTTGGCTCTACATGTTATTAGTTTAACAAAATACTCGATTTTCATATCAACTTAAAAACTATAAAACTAGAATGAACATTAATGAGAAACTGAATCGACCGTGTCGTACATTAATTCCCGGCGGGTGTAACGAAACCAGTACATCTATCTAGATCCAGAGAAAACGGCTAAATGTTGCAGTGTGATTGCGGCGATAGCCACGTTTCCTTTACCGCGGACTTAAAAAGAATTCTTAATTGCCCTTAAAAAATTTTGGAATGCCCAAGATACACCAGAATAATATAATTTAAACAGCGTTCTCACTGCGAATACCGCAATCGATTTATCGCCTTTAAAAAAGGTTGTTTAAATATTAAATATTTGAACGTCAGTTAAGGAGCCACGATAGTGTAATGAGTAAAACAGTTTCTTCTCACCTGAATACGTGGGGTTCGAATCTGCCTTCAGGGTTGGTTTTTTCTGTTGTTGTTGTTGTTTTGTTGTTGTTTTTACCCGAAGCTTTATAACAAATACAGAACACATGTTAACGATTAGATTTTTTTTAAAGTGTATCACAAGTGAGTCTTGAAGGCCTTGCCTCTCTTGTTTACTCAGTTCTGAAATAAAAAATGCGTGTATCAAATCCGCTTTTGGATCTACACCTATTAAAGGGTAGAAATAGTTTGCTTGTGCCGTGGGGTTTTGAGTCTAGATAATGCTTCAGCACCTGGTTTTGACAGCATCTTTCTTACTCAGGTCATGAAAGGAAAATCCTCGATGTTTAACTTGCTTTGACACAAAACATCTTCATTCACAGATGGTTCGGACCGCGTGAGTGTGTTAGTGAGTGAGTGTGTTAGTGAGTGAGTGTGTTAGTGAGTGAGTGAGTGTGTTAGTGAGTGAGTGAGTGAGTGTGTTAGTGAGTGAGTGAGTGAGTGTGTTAGTGAGTCAGTGAGTGAGTGTGTTAGTGAGCCATGACTGAGTGAAACCAGTCAACCTGATAACATATAGGTCAGTCCAAATTATATTTTCTGCTTTTTCCAATCCTAAATAAGTATTTTTTTTTTAGAGTTGTATGCTGGAAGTGGAATAATTCCATTTGAAGCAGACAACCGGTAGGTTTACCTTTTGTTTTCAAACATAATGTAGACCTAGATCAAAATGTGTGTGTGTGTGTGTGTGTGTGTGTGTGTGTGTGTTGTATGTATGTATGTGAGAGAGAGAGTGAGAGAGAGAGAAAGGCGGAGTGATGGCCAAGCAGTCCTGTGGGATTTCACACAAAATAATAAGGCGTAAATAATCAAAGATATGAAACTTTAACGATGACACTAATCTAAGACTACCAAGAACAGAGCACATGTAATGTGGGAAAAGTGAAGAAACGAAGATGACTCGCACAGAAAACATCCTGTCATCACCAGAGCACGGCCCCCACTACATACACGTCCTCATCTCCCTAAAACTCACTGCCACCATCTACACGTGCATCACAAACGCCACAGCTGATAGCAGCAACACACACACACACAACACGCACAAGACACATCTGTATATCCAGTCACTTGCGCGCGCGTGTGTGTGTGTGAGAGAGAGAGTGTGTGTGTTGGAGGGAGGGTGGGGGTGGGTTGGGGGGTAGTGGGGGGTGCGTGAGAGAGTGGGTAGATATGAGAGAGAGAGTAAAAGAGAGAGAGAGAGAGAGAGAGAGAGAGAATATTGGACCATGGTCTGAAAAATAAACTTAAAACTGGTCTGCGAATCAGACCAAAGTCAGAGAGACCCCGTGTATGACAACGGAGAATATACCTTTATACCTCCAGTAAAAATTATTTGCTGCTCTGTAGGCCACATCTTTCTACGTCAGTCTACGTAAATCAGATGTCTAAAAGGGAGGTAAGTCGATATTAAACCCTATTGTCACTGTCTGTGTCAGCTGCTAGGTACATAAAAGATATTGATGTTTGTGAGCTTTGCCAAGCAACAGACGTGCTAGCATGTATTGTCATGTGCTGAAGTCACTAGACTTAAGATGAAGAAGTACCTGGGTGAAATTTCGTCTTTTGGATGACAGTCTGTGGTCTGCCCCTCCATGTTGGCCTTTTTCAGTTCGCTGACTGTCTGCTAGAACCGGAATATACGGAACAGTTTTTTGCACGTCAGTTCTGTTTGAGGACACGTCACGAATCAAGACTGTATCTTTATTCTTCTCTTCTCTGTTTCTAGGCCTTCAGAGGGTACATGAAATAAACCAACGCCTTGCCTTGTCTTGCCCTGCCTTGCCTTGCCCTGCCCTGCCTTGCCCTGCCTCGCCCTGTACTGCCCTGCCCTGCCTTGCCTTGCCCTGCCCTGCCTTGCCCTGCCTCGCCCTGTACTGCCCTGCCCTGCCTTGCCTTGCCCTGCCCTGCCTTGCCCTGCCTCGCCCTGTACTGCCCTGCCCTGCCTTGCCCTGCCTCGCCCTGTACTGCCCTGCCCTGCCTTGCCCTGCCTCGCCCTGTACTGCGCTGCCCTGCCTTGCCTTGCCCTGCCCTGCCTTGCCCTGCCTCGCCCTGTACTGCCCTGCCCTGCCTTGCCTTGCCCTGCCTTGCCTTGCCTTGGACTTAACAATCCTATCAAGATGTTCCCGTACTTTGGAACTGCCCTTGGCAACGTAAATGGACCTGAAAGTGTCTGGAGGACGCTTGCTAAGTCACGTGGAAAAGCTGCCACATCGGCATAGCTTTGGTCTTGAAAAGGCCATGGTTTCATTTTCAAACATCCGCCTGATTTTGTTCTTCATTTGTCAAGGGCCTTAGTCATCAGATCACGTCGAGTATGTTACGAAATCTATGACTGTCTCCCTCCGTGAGACTGATGTCATTTAAATCATAGTCTTAGTTCAATGCTAACTCATTCACAACGCAAAGTCTGATTTCATCTGTCCAGATATCGTGCCCATTGTACCCATAACCTGAACCACAGGCTGGAGAACAGTTCCATCAAATAAGGACTTTCCTTTCACTTCACTCTTCCTCTCACTACAGACATCTGGAGATGGAAGCTGCACTGTCTGCTTTTCTGGGGTAGAATCATTCTCTGAGCTGCAACGCCTCGAGATGGAAATGGTTTACTCTGCTTCGCAACAGCTGACATTCTCATTTCGAACAGCAAGTCACTGATGAAAGACTGTGTCAATTCAGTCACACCATCGTCGCCGTTCTTTCTCTGTCTCTGGACCTTGCGATTGGAATGAACTTCCTCTTTCGCTTCGTCAAGTCTCCACACTCAGCTCTTTCAAGTTTGGCCTTAAAACCCACCTCTTCCCAAAATAGCCTCCTTGCCTGCCTCTTCCTTGTCTTTAGTTTCTACAGTTTTAGAGTAATGCATGCGTGTGAATGACTGGTGCGAAAGCGCTTTGATTTGTCTCTGCACAAGATTCAACGCTATATAAATACCATTATCATTATTATTATCATTATTATTAATCCATATTTTGCAGCCGTATTACCTCCAATACTGTTTCTTTTTTTTTTTCTTTTTTTTAAATGACAAAAGCATGGTTGGTACAAGGGAGTGAAAAATGGTCTGTGTCCACCTGTCACTGCAATGCTCAAGACTATGAAACAACCAATAAAATACTTACGCCATTTAGAGATAAACATACAATATTCAGACATACAATATTCAGTACTGTTACTTCTGCTGTAAACAGACTTTGGTAACGGGGAGGGCGGACTTATCGATTGTTGAGCTCATCAGAAATATAAACGTTGCTTCTTTCAACAACTGGACTTGAAAAATGACACTACTGCTAACGACTTTTCAAACTTCATAAGAAGTTAGTTTCGACTGGAAGTACTGACGGGCGCAACAGCCGAGTGGTTAAAGCGTTGGACTGTCAATCTGAGGGTCCCGGGTTCGAATCACGGTGACGGCGCCTGGTGGGTAAAGGGTGGAGATTTTTACGATCTCCCAGGTCAACATATGTGCAGACCTGCTAGTGCCTGAACCCCTTCGTGTGTATATGCAAGCAGAAGATCAAATACGCACGTTAAAGATCCTGTAATCCATGTCAGCGTTCGGTGGGTTATGGAAACAAGAACATACCCAGCATGCACACCCCCGAAAACGGAGTATGGCTGCCTACATGGCGGGGTAAAAACGGTCATACACGTAAAAGCCCACTCGTGTGCATACGAGTGAACGCAGAAGAAGAAGAAGAAGACTGGAAGTACTGATTCACTTGATAAGAGAACTGACCTGACAAAAAGATGACTCTTACCCTCAGGAATGGCACGGTCGGTCAAACAAATGAAAAACCGAAGTGGAGTGGTGGCCTAGTGGTAACGCGTTCACCTTGGGAATGAGAGAATCTCAGCGAACAGGATCGAATCCCGCAGTAGCCAGTATCTTCTTCTTCCCCTCCACTGGACCCTGAGTGGTGGTCTGGAGGCTAGTCATTCGGATACACACACACACACACACATATATATATATATATATATATATATATAGAGAGAGAGAGAGAGAGAGAGAGAGAGAATCTGTGTGTGTGTGTGTGTGTGTGTGTGTGTGTTGTCTGTCAGTCCATCTGTTTGCTAATAAAATGTTTGAAAACATCTTTTGGCCGCTTTATAATTTTGGATGCCCTTCCCAGAAGCACACTGTCATTATAACTGGTATGCATGAAAGAAAGAAAAACAAGTGATTGTTAACGTTTCCTATTTCTAAGTCAAATTTAGTGTAGCCACAGAACAAAGTATCTCCAGAGAAAATGGATTTGTTAAGTTTACCACGGACACCCCACCTCCTCACCCCCTCACCCCCACCCACCCACCCTCCCACCCACACATACACATTTTAATATACATGTACACATACACTCAGACATGTATACAGACAAGCTAAACACAGAGTTATCACATAAACACACACACACACACAGTAGCCAATGAATATTCAACATAGGAGGGACGTGTGAAGGGAATCCATCGCATCAATAGTTCGTTCTGGCTTGGTGTAATGACAGATTCCATGAATAATACAGAAATTTCGTTTGCCCTGCCACTGTGCATACGGGAGGCTGTTGGTGGAATGAGTGTGTGTGTGTGTGTGTGTGTGTGTGTGTGTGTGTGTGTGTGTGTGTGTGTGAAATGAACAAAGCTGCGTTTCACTGTCAGTCTGTACTTCTGTTTACTCTGAAGGAGTTTCTGGGTGTTGATGTGTGTACACGGTGAAACTTGTTCAATACCTGGAATTTGTCAAATTCTGCTGTTCGATGCGTACGAGACTGGATTGGGCTGGTACACATGGACACAACTAGAATACCTTTAAAAACTTGTTGTTGTTTTTTTTTAAATACTGTTATATGAAAGTATAAATGGTTAACTGATGTACGTATTCTTCTGTTTAAAAATGGTTTTCACGAAGTGTGGTTAAATCATTGTGAAAGTTACAAAATTGATACCATGAAATAAATCCGTTAACGTTTAACTGATTATAGACGTCAAGATTGGAATTAACAAGTTCAAAACAGTAGATTTGACAAGTACAGAACTTACATATGAGCGAAGTATCCGTATCCCTCCCTCTCTCTCTCTCTCTCCCTCCTCTCTCTTTCTCGCTCTCTCTCTCTGGGACTTCCGACACACTCTCTCTGTCAAACGCACATGCACAGGCATACACAAGCACGCGCGCGCACACACACAACGAGGCACAGAAACGTGCCTACACTAGCACGCCCCCGCCCCCAACCTCCCTGTCCCCCTCCACCCCTCCGCATCCCCGCCTCCACCCACACACACACACACGTACGTGCGCACGCACGCATATATCTTTCTTCCGCGTTCACCCCCCTCCCCTCTCTCTCTCTCTCTCTCCCCCCTCCCCCCCTTTATTTATTTATTTATACGCATGCAAATGCAAGTGAAGCGTAAGAAGGAAGTATGGATACTGGACACGTTGGCTTATCGATCTACCCCATTGCTTCGGGAGACATCGATCTCTCCCTTTCACAGGAGCTCAGATGGAAACCCCAGCTGTCAGCGAAATAAATTACCCGCAGCTATTAATCAAAAAAAACCCCGAAACCCGACCCCGCCCCACCCAAAACCACCTTTTTCGCTCCCCACCCCCACCCCCCACCCCCTCTGCTCCCTTCCCCCCTCCCACACACACACAGTGCCGCTTCCTCTATAAGTCCAAAATAAATAGCCACGCGACAGATTTTTTTTTTTTTTTTTTTTCGCTTTTGTGATGGTCGACAAAAGTGATCGCTTTTTTCATTGGTGCCTAGAATCGATAGGTGACTGCTGCTTGGACAGTCTGAGTGAAACGGTACAGCAATGGTGAACTCTGCAGACACTTGGGGTACTGATCCCACGATGGTTAACTATGTAGACACTTGTAGTACTGACCCCACAAGTATGAACTATGCAGACACTTGTAGTACTGACCCCACAAGTATGAACTATGCTGACACTTGTAGTGCTGACCCCACAAATATGAACTATGTAGACACTTGTAGTACCGACTCCACAATGAACTATGTAGACTCTTGTAGTACTGACCCCACAATGAACTATGTAGACTCTTGTAGTACTGACCCCACAATGATTTATGTAGACACTTGTAGTGCTGACCCCACAATGAATTATGTAGACACTTGTAGTACTGACCCCACAATGAACTATGTAGACACGTGTAGTACTGACCCCACAATGAACTATGTAGACACTTGTAGTACTGACCCCACAAGTATGAACTATGTAGACACTTGTAGAACTGACCCCACAATGAACTATGTAGACACTCGTAGTACTGACCCCACGATGATGAGCTGAACGCAGGCAGAATTTTTTAAAGTTGAACACGAAGCTAATCAGAAAGTCTCATTACTTGATGAATAATTATGAAATTATATTGACACTTGTGTTATCAGACATAATATATGCGTGTGAACAGTGTGTGTGTGTGTGTGTATGTGTGTGTGTGTGTGCGTGTGCGTGTGTGTGTGTCTGTGTGTGTGTGTGTGTGTGTGGGCGCGCACTCGAGCGCATCGTGTGTTGGGGGGAGGTAGAGGGGGGGGATATTTTGTACGTAGTATGTGTAAGTTTATATATACAGAGAGAGAGAGAGAGAGAGAGAGAGAGAGAGAGATGATCAAAAAGAAAACAAAAAACAAGAAGACTGTGTGTCTGTGTGTGTGGGCGCGCACTCACGCGCGTCGTGTGTGTGTGTGTGTGGGGGGGGAGTGTAAGTTTAAATGCATGCTTACACACACACACACACACACACACACACACACACACACACACACACACACACACACACACATCGATATCTGTATATGTAGTTTGCTGGGTTCATTTTGGTGTTTATATATAAAATTTATGTAAATATAGCAATTCTCTCGATAGAGTACCATGTACGTATCTAGTAGTAGCAGCAGCAGCAGCAGCAGCAGCAGCAGTAGTAGCAGTAGTAGCAGCAGTAGTAGTAGTAGCAGTAGGAGTAGTAGTAGTAGTAGTAGTAGTAGTACATGGTAAATAGACAGCAACAAAGTTAACAAAGAAGTCGCCATCGCTTCTGCTCATCCTCTGTTAAAAAAAAACACACACAAAAAACAACACCTGTCAACATTAAACAAGTAAGGGTTGAGATTGATCACACACAGCTTAGAAAGAGCATTACATTAAACAAGTAAGGATTAAGATTGATCACACACCGCTTTGAAAGAGCATTAAATTAAACAAGTAAGGGTTGAGATTGATTACACACAGTTTCAGTTTCTCAAGGAGGCGTCACTACGTTCGGGCTCATCCATATACGCTACACCACATCTCTCAGATCCCTAACCAGCAGCATAACCCAACGCGCTAGTCAGGCCTTGAGTGAATGCATAACAT
>JAAQRG010067221.1:5000-7500 GCA_011634625.1 Babylonia areolata | reverse complement strand
ACCAAGTGCACCGAGGTCACAAGGAATATTGGAGGGGATAATACATAACAAGGTACGAACATAATAGAATAGAATAGAATAGAATATGTCTTTGTTACCAAGTGTACCGGGGTCACAAGGAACATTGGGGGGTAGGGGGTAGGGGGGGGGGGGGGTAGTACATAACAAGGTACAAACCATAAATCGAAAATCATACACAAACACAGATACAGTAGAAATTAGGATACATACAAGTGCATATCAATACAAAAACTTGTGCATATTCACGCATGCACGGACTGCACACACACACACACACATACACACACACACACACACAAACAAACACAAATACGCATGCACGCAAGCACACGTACACACACACACTCTCTCTCTCTCACAAACACACACACACACACGTTTGAACAGAAGCCGCATATTACATGTGGATGGGGGTGATGACTACATCTTCAGGTAATTGGTTGTTGATTGCACGATTCTATTTATCATACTGGATTTGTTTGAGAGACAGGACATTGACTGCTTTGGGGAAAAAAGCTACTGGCGAAGCGATTGGTTTTCGTCCTTATACTTCTGTACCGTCGACCAGAGGGGAGCATCTCGAAAATCCCAAAAGCTGGATGTGATTCGTCCTGGTTGATTGATTTTGCTTTTATGAGTAGCTGCTTATATGTCTTCTAGAGAAGGTAGATCAGCCCCGGTAATCTTGGTGGCAGTTTTTACAATTCTGTTTAGGGCTGCAACTCCTGCCTTGGAAATATTTCCGGACCGAAAAGTAATAGCGAAGGTCAGCACACTTTCAATGACAACTCCGTAGAAATCAACCATGATTTCTTTTTTTAATTCCGAACTTTTTGAGGCGCCGAAGAAAAGTCCAGGCGCTGTTGTGCTTTCTTAACATTTTTTTTTCCGTATTTTTCTCCCATTTCAAATCCTTGGAAATGATCAGTCCGAGAAATTTAAATTCGCTGATGATCTCTACAGTACCTGAGACATGGATGTTCCTGTTGAAGGTCTGCTCCAGGTGTTCCCCATCCTTCACACCTGCCGGGATTCGAACACTGCACTGGTACACCCCGGCATCTTGAGAGCCTGCACACACACACACACACACACACACACACACACACGCACGCACGCACACACACACACTCTCACACGCACACACACGCACACACACACGCACGCACACACACACGCACGCACATACACACGCACGCACGCGCGCGCACACACACACACACACACACACACGCGCGCCCGCAAACCCACAAACAGAATGCATACTCACACATACACGCATACACACATCAAACATGCACACACACACACACACACACACACACACACACACACACACACACACACACACCAGATGAACCCACAGTAAATCTGGTAAGAAAGCAAAGAAACAAACCAAATCAAACCACAAATTAATGACCAAAAACAGTTCATGAACCAAATTTCGCAAACGGACGGATCAAAACTGACGCAAGGCACACACTCTCTCTCTCTCACACACACACACGCACAGACACACACACACACACACACACACACACACAATCTCTCTCTACCTCTCTCTCTCTCACACACACACACACACACACACACACACACACACACGACCCTAAAATCCCACAACAGAAACTTGTATTCCCTCATCTCACTGAAAATATAAAAGTCAAGAGAATCTGAAACTTTTCAAGGATTTATCGATTTAATCGCCAACGGCAGCTACTCCAAAAATACTCAAACCAAGCCAGCAAACACCTGCCGCCGAGTGATATTCCAGACCATATCTCGCCCACAGCCTCCTTGCGCCTACGTCTGACCTCGATCAGTCTCCCTTTTATATATTTATTTGTTTCTTTATCACCTTTAAAAAAAAAAATTATCATTATTTCTTTTTATAAATCTTATTTGATTATTTACAATATTTTCTACCAGTATGATCTTATACTCGACCCTTTGATTAAGTTCATGTGACGATTGGCCAGTTAAATTGCTTGGCTAGAGTCCGACCAAAAAGCCTATACCTCCCTTGGTATAGTCCTTTTGGCTCGACCTTGAGCTCGGAGTTTGTATTTCGCGATTCGTCGGACTTCTAAAGGCTCCAGCCCCTCCTTGCATGAGAAAATGACGTCAAAATGTAGACTTCCACTCGCGTTTTATCGCGTGGATCCGCAGTGGGACTTTGGCAGACTGATTAACGCTAATTACTCTAAGTTGGGGAGAGTCTTCACGAGTCAAAACTTCGACTAAACCCTAGCTCGGATGCCGAAGAGCACGACACAGAACAAGACTTACTGGATGTGGACATCACTTGATCATTTCGCATCCGTATGATATTAGTAGACTTGATACCGATAATATAAAGATACAGCTGAAGCAACTGTTGCTACCACAGTGAAGCAATGGCACATGATTTCATGGCGTTTGGTGCATTTGCCTGGTGCGTTCTGTTGACTGAGTGGCAAACTTGACGTCAAATTCGAAT
>JAAQRG010067212.1:0-11099 GCA_011634625.1 Babylonia areolata | reverse complement strand
CACAGTTCCAGCGTCGGCAGTCCGCATGGAACCATCGATGTTAGGTCGCCAGGAGGCCACACACCAGAGGAGACCCTGCACTGCTGCTGAGTCACTTCAGTGGTGTTCAGTGGTGCCTGTTCTGATTCAACGTTCTTAGGACACCACCTGCTAAGCCCCCTACTAACGACAATAATGGCTTAGTCGCGGAGCCAGACTGAGTGAGCGTCCGCCTCCCAGAGTGGAGACCGCCATCACGTCCCTCAAACAACAGCCCCCCATGAATCTGCCGACACTGAAGACATTGACAGTACTCACCCCAAGCACAGAAGTCGAGGGGTATCGAAACTGGTCACCATGCGAGCAGTGCATGAAAGGCCACAGACTTTGAGACTGTTTTGTTTATACTGATGATGATAAAGGAGGATGAGGATGAGGATGACGATAACGATGTTGCTATGGAGGTCCATTTTGGTTTGGGACTGCGTGACAAGGCTGTACTCTACGCTTCCTGTTATAATGATATCCCGGCATTAACCAGATCCGAGAGATACAGACAGTTGCAGAATTGGCCAGGTAATTAGAGCAACACACTCAAAGACGCGTCCTTGAAGTGGATGACTTCGACTGTGTGGTCCCAGTCTCCCCATTTAAGCCCACAGCACACTCAACTCTGGGTAGGAGCCGGCCACGGGCCGAAAAACCCACCTCCGCTGGGATTCGAACTCGCGTCCTCCCAGCCGTCAGTTCGCGACGCAAACCACTTCGCCACGGCGGCTGGTGGCCGCCGATGTCTTCTTTTACTGATGCCAGCGATAATGTCAGCGTCTGCGCGCAACTCGCTGTCACAGAAGAACTGGTATCTCTCGTTACTGAGCCTGAGCTATTCAATGAGCTGTATCGTTAAATCGTTTGAAGAGTCCGAAATCACTGTCGTGATGAGAAGCGGTGCACTTTGGAAACCCTAATTACTTTGTAGTCTGTATCCACTGTCTTTTTTGTCTTTTTCTTTTTTTCTTTTAATTCGTGGAGCTCTGTCCACTGTCACCTTGTCACTGTTTGTATCACAGCAGGCAAAATAGGTGTACACCCTTAGTAACGCCAATGGCTAAAAGTTTGAAAGGCCGAGTTTGGCAGGAGGCAGCCATAACTGACCAACAAGCGTCAGACTGTAAAATGCAAAGCAGTAGAAGTTAAGCTAGCTACAGCCGGGCCATAAACCCATGGTCGTTTGACCGAGGAAATCATGAGGCAAGTTAATGTACATTGTTCGGAGACCCCCCTGGAAGACAGGGGAGTGGACACCATGGTCCTGTCCACAGTCAGAGGTCTCGGTGACAATGATTCCCCAATTGAATAGCCAACGCTTCCCGATTTACCCCAAGCAACCATTTTCTCCCCGGCCCCACAAAAAAGGCGTCGGCCTACAAACCTCACTGGCTTCCGCTCTCTCTTCCCCGCTCCCTCCATTCCGCTTTTCAGAGTCTCCCCCGGCTCTTCTTTACACAACAGGTATGGATCTTTAAAACAACCTCCATATTCTAGGGAGTTACTAGTATTCGGAGGTTAGTGATGCCTAGGATACTGCCTGCAATGGAAATGTTTAGAATGTGGTTTGATTAGAATGCTTGATATTAATAAATTCATTTGTGTAGTAACTACAAATAAATGAGATGTTAGAAATTTAATAACTGCCTGTGTCTGTGTTTAGTAAATCTATATTTTGCATCTTCTCAGTGTGACTGAATGTTTGAAGGGCACACCTTCACTGTTTCTTGTCATGATAGTGATGACGTTCTTCTCGTCTCACCCTGTCTCTCGACCTGATGCTCTATGTCGTACCAGTCTATAAATTCATCTCGTTCAATACTAAAATACTAAGTAGAAGTTAATTAGTAAGCAAAACTTCCCATCTTTCCCCAACAGTAGGACAACCAATCTCTCACACTGTTACTGCATAATCCAAGACATCCTTGTCGTGTAATAGTTCATAGTAACAGTCAATTAGCATACATCCTCGACTAAATTCCTTTCGTGTTGTAGTATAAATCCACGACTAATTTCCTGCCGTGTGATAGTGGGTGGAAATGCGGAGTTGACTGATGCAGATAAACACGCGACTTTTCGTCGTGTGATAGCAACCCGCGACTAGTTTCGTCGTGTGATATTTGCAACAGTCTTCTGTTGCGTTAGTTCGCTGTCTGTGGGTCCAGGGTTCAAGTCAACATAGTACGCAACGCTGCAGATAAGCCGTGACAAGGTAAAGTCGACACGTCGAGCCATGAAGTGCAAAACGAACCAAGAAAGGCCACAGCTTGAACGGAAGTGAATGTTTGTCAACAGGCATGGTTCAGTACAGTTGGTGTTGAAATTTATATCAGTGAAATCGTCACACTCTTAACTATCTGATTTTAACATCAGTGATGTCTGATCACTATAATTAATGCAGCAAATCGGCAAAAAACTCATTTTCCGTGGGAGCTGAAAAAATCTGCGTGCTGTCGCCTCAGCGAGAACAACTCGGAGAGAGAAAGACAAACACAGACAGACAGACAGACAGACACAGACAGAGAAGGATAGTGAGGCAGACACACAGACAGAGGCCGGGAACTTTGAATGGTTAAATGTACATCGGCCTCGGGTCACAATGCAATGTGCAAGGGTGGGTGAGTGGGGGTGACAATTGATAACAATGTGCTACCTCTGGTAAGAGAGAGACAGAGACAGAGACAGAGCCAAACACAGAAAATGCGGATGCAAATAGAGACAAATTAGAAAACCAACACACACACACACCACACACAGACCACCACCACCACTGACCACCACCACCCCCCATGTAATCAACCAATCCTGCACAAATAAAGCAGCCGACCAACAAACGGAACAAGACAAGTAATCACACAGACTAGGATATACAAAGGCCACTTACACTACAAAACGAAGTAATCACACAGACAAGAAAGTAAACAGGCAAATAATTTACACAACAAATCATCTACACTACAAAAACAAAGCAATCACATTGACAAGGAAGTAAACAGGCAAACTATTTACACCACCACAAAAACCGACTGACCTATCTGTGCAGGTTCAGCCTTTTGGTCAACCACAGCATCGACGAAGGCCTGGATTTCTTGGGCAGTGTGCTCCCCTCCATCCCTCTTCTTTCTGATGATGTCAGGGATGGTGATCCCGCTCATCTCTGCTGCTGCTGTCTGTGCCACGTCACTCTGGCTTGACTGAGGGACCTGCAACGAATGAATAAACAGAGTGATGGATGGGTGGATAGATGATGTAATGGATGGATAGATGGGTGGATGAATGGGCGGATGATAATTATAATGGGAAGGATATCCGGATGGATGATATTTATATTGGATGGTTGGATGGATAATAACTATAATAGATGAGGGGATTGTCCTGAATGTACTCCTCTCGCGTTTATGTGGAGTCAACCTGGTAGTGCTCTAGACCGTGGGTGACTGATGGAGTGGAAATGATACCAACCCAGACTCACTCACTATGGAGTGTTTTTCGGGACAGTGACTGGAGTGTGTTTGGGACTGCTGCAAATTAACTCCATCCTATTTCTTCCCAGGCAATAAATAAATACATACATACATACACACACACACACACACACACACACATATATATATATATATATATATATATATATATATGTGTGTGTGTGGGGGGGGGGGACTCAGAATGAGTGGTGTGGGAGTATTGACACTGAAGCAGTGCAGATGAGGCAGCACACACACAAACTTGAAAAGAAAATTTTGAAATCAATCAGAAAGCATAACCGTATACACACACACACACACACACACACTACTCCCACACCACTCATTCTGAGTCCCCCATACACATTTTCTCTTTTTTAAATCTTTGGAAGGGGTGTCATTTCAGGACAATGGCTGGAGTCGTCCCAGGCTAACTCCATGCTGGAGACATTTTAGATAAAAACAACAACTCCATAGAGTTAATTTGAGGGTTGGGGTCATTCGGGCTAGCTGTGAGCACAACCACGTTGGATCCTGTTTGATTCTTACCATCCGCTACCCGTTACCCCCTCCCCTCGCACACCCCCCCTCCACACACACACACACACACACACACACCCCACCCACACACTTCCCAATATCCTCTCCATCCCCATTTTTTCCCACACGTTAGATCCATTGAGCTGCAAGCATTCAAACGTACTCACATCTCGGCGATACCCACATTTCTTCCCCTCCACTCCTCATTGCGATATGTTAAAGTCTCAAATCCCTGAACTGAAATCATCTTCAGTGTTGACGATCTTCAGCAGTCCATTGCTAATGTATGACTTTTTCAACTCCTTGTTAAATAGTCCTGTTGGTTCGCTGTTATAGTTGTTAGTTTTTCATTAGAAATATGTTATATTGTTATGTTGGTTTTTTTGTTTTGTTTTTTAAACAAAACTTAAATCAGTAATTTTCACACACACACACACACACACACACACACACACACACACATACACACACACACACTTTCACTTACTCGTATGCGTACACAGTAATCCCCCCCGTCCCCCTCCTCCCACTCGATTTTTTTCCTTCCCTCGTCTAATATCACTTAGAGTGAAAAGACGTTAAACTAAAGAACGAACTCCTCAGTGTGACTGGCGGAGTGAACGTCCACGCCTTTCTCAAGGGTACAGCAGGAGACTACCATGCTGGTAAATTTAATGTCAAGCCAACCAGGCCATACCTCCTTTTTCCAACCCCCCACCACCCGCCCCCCCCATCTCCCATACACGTCTCTTCAGCTATGCTCTGACCAGCTGTTGTTCGCATTATCTCCCCCCAGTGCGAAGTGTTCTCAGATCGCGTGCTTCACATTTCATGGCCCTGCATACGAACCTCGTAAACATCTCAGATCAGTTAGGCCTTTCCCATCCCCTCCAAACCGCCTGTCAAATTTAAAAAAAAAAAAAAAAAAAAAGAAAGAAAGAAAGAAAGAAAAAAACAACCACCACCGTTTTCCCCCTCTCCTGCTCTTTTCAAGCATGTTCAGTGGTGGACTTTGTCGTGAGCGTTGGGTGCGTGACTTTGAAAAGCTCCGTACTGTTTTCTGGTACTTCCTGCTCTCGTCTCAGACGACGTGTGTGTGTCCACGAATCTCTCTCTCTCTCTCTCTCTCTGAGTGTGCGTGCGTGTGTGTGTGTGTGTGTGTGTGTGTGTGTGTGTGAATCCGCGCACTGTGTAACTGTAATTGAAGAAAATGTCTTCGCTGTCACTATTTTGATGGTTCTGCCAGTGAGTGGGCTACTGACACGCGCATGCAAGCAAAGACACACGCACGCACGCACACACTCACACACACACACTCACGATCTCCCCCTTTTCTCCCCCCTAATGCCCCCAACCCCCCTACCCCCTCCCACCTTCTTCACAGCGTGCCCATACATTCATTTTTTTTTTTTTTTTTTTACTGGAGAAATTGAATGTTTGTAAACAGTCAGAATACAAATATCATGCTGACCGCAGCTAAGTGTGACTATTTCCCCATGAAATCACAAATATAAGCATGAAATTATGATCAAATGTTGGTGAACTACTGATTTTAGACAGCATGTTAACTTTCTTATCAATCATAATTATGATTTATTTTGATATTATTCTAACATAGCTTTTTATATCTATATTAGTTAATGGGCATGGCTGACCAGATATTACAATATATCCCCTACAGCTATCAGTTGTTTGTAAGCAGGCATACAGCATATGTTAAGCTGAGTAAAACAAAGTGTGAGATTTATACATGTGGTAAACTGACTGCAGGTTAGTGTGATTTTCAATTTATTTTCCCCCAAGTGAAACAAATACTGAATGCAGCATTATTTATTATGTGGAGCTATTTTCTCAATACTATTTACAAATGTTGGCAGCAACCTAAATAAAATGTTTGTAAGCGGACAGAATACAAATATTATGGGTTTTATGCTGACTGTAGCTAAGTGTGACTATTTTCTCATACAAATAATAATAATAATAATAATGGATACTTATACAGCACACTATCCAGAAATCTGCTCTAGGTGCTTTACAAAAAACGCTTTTGTTAACATAAAACATTATACCTATGTTATACATACACACACCAAAATGTGACACCACACACACACACACACACACACACACACACACTGCATACATACATTTTAACATACATGTGTATCTAACAGCTACCCTAACACATACGCACACATAGGCAGGCACAAACTTACATAAACGCACGCACACACAATACACATTCATATACATGCATGTAGTTATGTACACATACATATGTATACACACCTAGTCAAGCACACCTAACGAAAAGGAAGTGGACCTGCCACAATTGAACTTATTGCTGAGGGAAAAGGTGAGTTTTGAGACGAGACTTAAAAGATGCGAGGGAATCAGAATGACGGAGGTTATCAGGGAGCTTGTTCCACGTCTTTGGCGATTGAAAAGAAAACGATCTGTGTCCATAGGTCTTACTTCTGACGTGAGGTATCCTGAGAAGTCGAGTATCAGAGCAAGAACGGAGCTGGCGAGACGGGGTATAGATATGGATGAGTTCAGAAAGATACTTGGGGCCAGATCCGTTGACTGCAGAAAAGGTCAGAGTGGATAGCTTATAGTCTATTCGATCAGAAACAGGCAACCAGTGGAGAGACTGAAGGAGAGGAGAAACATGGTCAAATTTAGATGCTCTGCAAATGAGTCTGGCAGCGTTATTCTGAATTCGTTGGAGTCTGTCTAACAGGTATTTGGGAAGGCCGGCCAAAAGAGAGTTGCAGTAATCCAATCCTGAGAGAACCAGAGAGCATACAAGTGTCTTGGTTGCATCGGTTGAGAGACAGTGGCGGATAGAACTGATTCTACCCAGTTCCAAATAGGCAACTTTACAGATATTCGAAATGTGCTGTTGGAAGGAAAGAGACTGGTCCAGGATTACACCAAGACTGCAAACAGAGGGAGAAAGTGAAACAGGTGTGCTATTGATCAGAACAGAGTCAGGAAAGGAAGGATGTTCACGAAACTTCTTTGGACAGGTTATCATAAATTCAGTCTTATCATCATTTAATTGCAGCTTGTTGAGAGTCATCCCATCCTTTAGGCCAGCAATGCACTCCTGTGTTTGAGTCACCAGTGCATCAAATTCAGCTATGGGAGCCGACTGATAAAGTTGTGTGTCATCAGCAAAGCTCTCATGCGACATCGCATGATGACTGATGACATCCGACACAGGAGCCGCATACAGCACGAAAAGAACAGGACCTAGGACGGACCCTTGTGGGACACCATATTTCAAGGCAGATATTCTAGAGTATCTACCATTTACACACACTTTCTGTGTACGATCTGACAGGTAAGACGTGATCCATGCTAGTGCAGTGTCACGAATACCAAAGGAAGCATTAAGTCTGTTCAAGAGGATAGAACGGTCGATAGTGTCAAAAGCTGCTGACAAATCTAAGAGAGCGAGAACAGATATCTTATCCTCATCAAATCCCGAAAGCAAATCATTCACTATTCTAAGAAGGGCTGTTTCGCAACTATGACCACGTCTATAAGCTGACTGGTGGGAATTAAGTAAACCATTCTGTTCCAGATGAGCTAAGAGCTGAGACAATATGATCTTTTCTAGCAGTTTTGATAAAAATGACAGATTAGAGACAGGTCGATAATTTTTCAAACAATTATGATCCAAAGATGGTTTCTTGATGAGTGGACGTACAACAGCAGATTTGAAGCTTTCAGGGAAACAACCAGACAGTAAGGAAGAATTGATGACATGAGTAATATGTGGCAGTTGAACATCAATACATTCAACCAACAAAGAAGACGGGACAGGGTCAAGCTCACAGGATTTCGGACAAGCGCTCAGACACACTTTCTTCACAAAATCTTCAGTAACCGGTTGGAAACAATGTAAAACAGGACCACTGTACACGCGTTCTTGAACGGGTGAAGAAGGAGACACAACAGAGTCAAGCTTCTCACGAATGCATGATATTTTGCCGGTGAAGAAGTCAGAAAACTTTTGAGGGAGTTCCTGCACCGAAAATGTTGTAGGGAGAGGAGTGTTTTTCATTTTACCAAGTAGATTGTTAGTAGCGCTGAAAAGCTGTTTGGCTGTGGTGCATGCAAGGATTTTAGAAGAGTAGAACTTTGACTTTGCCCTGTCAACAATGTTTGTTACACTATTCCTGGCTGTCTGAAAAATGTCCCAACTGATGGTCAAACAAGTGGCACGCCAGTGCCTCTCAGCTCTCCTTCTCTCCCAGTTGTATACGTTGTATGTGGGAGCAGCCGGTCTGACACAACGAAGGCGATTCCTCCCCCGCAAGTTGTAACACGAGGGAAGGAGGTGGTAGTGTAGCCAGGGGGAGCGAGATCTCGACACTTAGCTTCATTACATCCCCAGTACTGCGAAGCCAAGTTTCTGTGATACACAGGATGTCGAGGCTGATTGAGAGCAGATGTTCGTTGATCGCTGAGCGTTTGAGGCGAGGACCAACTGACTGGGCGTTGAACAGACCTACTAGAGAAATGTGAGTTGAGCGGTGGGAGGGAAAGCAGGACAGAGGTACACGAATAAGGTTATTAAAGTTGATGCATTTAACAGTATGGTCAGTGGAAGTTACACGGCCAGTACCACACACAACAGCTATCTTCCTCTGCTTGCGACGTCCTGCACGATGAGTGCGAACACGGGGGAGGTGACAACCTATACCAGCACCTCTGATGGCGTCGATGACAGAAGGGTCAAGTGCTGCAGGAGGCACGGACAGGAGCTGGTCCCGTGTGTAACACACAGGGAAAATGAGCATCAAGCGAGGGCCTGTGGTAGAGGTCAGCTTCAGGAACACGCGGAGCGGGCTGCGCGTGCGAAAGGGGATGGTGAAGAAATGGCGTGCTCTGACAAGCAAGAATACTTGCCAGGTTTCACAGAAAACATGTCCTAATAACTTCAAGTTCCGGTGGCAGAATCGCACAAAACAAGCACCAGTGTATATTCCACTCCATCATAAAGCACATACACAACTTTTACGTCAACGCACAAATAACAAATATTAACAGTATGATTAGTGTTTGGAAAGCAACTGATTTCAGACAGCATTTTAACTTCACTTCCTGTCATAGTTCTAATTTGATTGTCTTTTGACATAGCTTATCATCCATCATAGGTCTGAGTGCAATCAAAGACTTATCTGTCTGATTTCACCTTCAGCCCCCTACCTTCACCTGAAATAAACATTTCCCAGCAGTTTGTTCTTACAGGGTTTGCCAAATGACTTGTCATTATGTATATCAGTGGGGTTTTTTAAATTTTTTTTATAAAACTGTTTGATAACTTACACACCGTTGATTAGTATCAGTGTGTTTTGATGTTTTCAGTTTAGTTGTAACTTGTGTTACTTCATATTGGAGAACTGTTAGTTCAACACAAATATATGCTTACATAATTGATTTCTCCTTCATGGTCTGAATGTAGTTGTAATTTATTTTCTTCCTTTTCAAATCATAGTTTGGAACTGAAAAATGTTGGATCTGATTGCATCTGCAGTTATATCAGGCACAGTTTATTGGTATGAAGCTGTGCCACTGATGTGGAGAAGAAAAGAACTGTCACAATTGCATGTACAGGATTCGCACACATCAACACTAATGTAAATGAAAGATGCAACAACCTGAAATTGTAAGGATGACTGGATTTCAAATTATCTTTTAGAGCAATACACACTTCTACTTTATTTTCACCCACACATTATTTGCAAGCACACACACAGACACACACCACACCACACCACACACAAAAATACTACTGAACACTCACACAAACACTACTGAACACACACACACACGCACGCACACACACACACACACACACACACACACCACCACCACCACCACCACCACCACCACCACACACAAACACTACTGAACACACACACACACGCACACACACACAAACCACACTACCCACTCACACAAACACTACTACACACACACACACACACACAAAAAAAAACACACACAAAAAAAACAAAAAACCCTCACACACACACACACACACACACACACACACACCACACCATACTACACCACACCACCTCACACACAAAAGAACTACTGAACATTCACACAAACACTACTGAACATACACTACGGAACACACACTACTGAACACTCACACACACACTACTGAAAACACACACACACACACACACACACACACACACACACACACACACACAGAGTCATTCCTTCATGTTCTGCTTCATGCACATGCTCACTGTATACAAATATCATGGGATTAATGCGGACTGCAGCTAAGTGTGACTATTTTCTCATCCAAATCACAAATCTTAACAGTATGATTGGTGTTTGGAAAGCAACTGATTTCAGATAGCATTTTAACTTCCCTACCTATTGTACTTATCTGTCTTATTTCAGCTTCAGCTGAAATAAACATTTCCCAGCAGTTTGTTCTTACAGAGTTTGCCAAATGACTTGTAATTATGTACATCAGTGTTTTAATAACACTGTTTGCTAACTTACACACCACTGTATAATATCAGTGTGTTTTGATGTTTTCAGTTGTAATTTGTGTTACTTCCTATTGGAGAACTGTTGGTTCAACACAAATACATGCTTACATAATTGATTTATCCTTCATGGTCTGATTTCAATTGTAATTTCTTATCTTTCTTTTCAAACCATTTTGTTTGGAACTGTAAAATGTTGGAATCTGATTGTATCTGCAGTTAGAACAGGCACAGTTTATTTTATGAAGCTGTGCAACTGATATGGAGAAGAAAAGAATTGTCACAATTGCATGTATAGGATTCTCACACATAAACACTGATGTAAATGAAAGATGCAACAACCAGGTTTGGTTCCAATGTAAAATTCTTCTTAAATAAATTATTACATTTTCTTGTATATAGTATATATACACTTTTTGTATCTGATTGTAAACATCAACACATAATGGGGACACACACACACACACACACACACACACACACACACACACACACACACACATATATATATATATATATATATATATATATATAT
>JAAQRG010067209.1:0-11040 GCA_011634625.1 Babylonia areolata | reverse complement strand
TGTGTGTGTGTGTGTGTGTGTGTACATGGGTGTGAAAATGCGTGCACGCGTGCGCGCTTGTGTGTGTCAGTATGTGTATGTGAAAGTGTGTATATACATAATTATGTGTGTGTGTGTGTGTGTGTGTGTGTGTGTGTGTGTGTGTGCGCGTGCGCGCGCGTGTGCACACACACTCGTGCATTTGTGTGTGTTTGCATGTATGTTCATGTGTGTGTGCGCATGGAATCTTAAGTTTTTTAAGTATCTCGAGGTCAAGGTAGCTTCAGTATCTCTCTCTCTCTCTTGTCTCTCTCTTTTAGATGATATTGCGTCGTTATGAGTCATTGTTTGATATTAATCCACTTGGATTAAAAGCAACAACATCACTCAAAGGCAGCAATATAAAACGATAATAAAAATTCCCGCTTCCAGGTTTTGGGACTCTGACCAGAGAAACCGGAAGCTGACGATGGGCCAGACTTCCGGAGCAGGGGACACGACTGCGCCCGCTACTTCCTTTAACGTCATTTCCACTTCCGCGGCAGCACCCGCCTGCGGGAATCACACGTTGAACGTGTATGCATCAGGTAAGATGAGACAGTTGGGAGTACACCTGTTCGTACCTCTGTCCAGACAAAAAGTCACACATTTATGTCTTCTCCGTCGTAGTTTGTTTTTCCATATTTATTTTGATACCTAGTTCTTCTCTGTCATGACGAGCTTTCTATATTAATTTTGATACTTAGTTTTATTTCAGTTTTTTCATTCCATCTGTTTAGATTTACAAAATATTTCATATTCGGAATCGCGATTTTTTCTGTGGCGGTTACTGGCAACTTTCAGCCTTACGCTTCATATGTCTTTCTGTCTGTTCGTCCATCCGTTTGTCTGTCTGTTTACCTGTCTATGTCTGTTTATTTGTCTTTTCACGTATTTATGTATGTATGTATGTATGTATGTATGTATGTATGTATGTGTGTATGTATGTATGTATGTGTGTATGTGTCTGTCTACCTATTTGTATTGTATGTATGGTTTGACACATTTTCAGTTCGTTTTTAGCTTTTTGGTACACCTCGAGGTGTTCTTTTTTACATGTTGTATAACCACCTGATGTCAGTTTTCTTCGTGTGCGACCAAGTCTATCATCCTCCATCCATCCACCCTCACCACCTCATCCATCACCCCCCATATCCCATCCCTCACCCCTCAACATCCCATCTATCACCTCATCACCCATCCATCTCCCCTCATCCTTCCAACCATCACCCCCAGGGATCGAATTTAATTCTCTCTTTTTTTTTTCTTTATGAGTGCCCAATTGTGGTTTTGGGTGCCAGCATAATAAAATGAAATAAAATCTTCCTTCGTTTTAACGGTGTGTCAAGGAATGTCTTTCTGCTAGGCGTCATTGTACACGCGCTGGCGCTTTGATTCGTACTCTGCTGTTTATTCTTTTTGTCATCCTGAGCTTTTGTCTCTGTTTCGGAAGCCTTTCTTTTAACATTGAAGATGGAGAACATCGTTCGTCGCAAACGCGCCATGAACACCAACATCCGATCGCGCACGCAAAGATGCTGCTCCACGAAGCGATCTGCAGCAGGCGACACTTTACATTTCAATCGACCGCGACTGAACTTGCTTTCTTGGTGTATCTTTTAATTAATTTTCTTTCACTTCTATCAGTTTTTGAGTGCCAACTGGGCACTCTCGACAGAAAATCTGCGTGCCCGAACCAACTTTTCGTAGCATATGCACCTGCTAATTTCGAACCCTGACCCCTCACACATCACCACCATACTCTATCCATCACCCTTAGCCCCATCCATCACCCTTCATCCATCACTCCCACCCCCATCCATCACCCGCACCCCCTTCCATCATCCCTCATCCATAACCCTTCACCCCCCATCCCTCACTCCTCATCCATCACCCCTCATCCCCCATCCATTACCCTTTCATCCATCACCCCCCATCTATCACCCTTCATCCCCCATCCATTACCCCTCATCCATCACCCCTCATCCATCACCCCTCATCCACCATCCATCCCCCCTCAACCACCATCCATTACCCCTCATCCATCACCCCTCATCCATCACCCATCATCCACCATCCATTACCCCTCATCCATCACCCCTCATCCACCATCCATCCCCCCTCAACCAACATCCATTACCCCTCATCCATCACCCATCATCCACCATCCATTGGCCCTCAACCATCACCCCCTCTCATCCATCCCCCTCATCCACCATGTTACCCTCATCCATCACCCCTCATCCCCATTCGCCACCCCTCATCCCCCATCCATCACCCCCATCCATCACCCCTCATCCCCATCCATCACCCCCTCATCTCCCATCCATTACCCCTCATCCATCCCCCTCATCCCCATCCATCACCCACATCCATCACTCCCACCCCATCCATCACCCCTCATCCCCATCCGCCACCCCTCATCCCCATCCACCATCCATTAGCCCTCAACCATCCCCCCTCATCCCCCATCCATCACCCCCCATCCATCACCCTCACCCCTATCCCTCACTCCTCATCCATCACCCCTCCTTCCCCATCCATGACCCCTCATCCATGACCCCTCATCCCCCATCTATTACCCTTTCATCCATCACCCCGCATCTATCACCCCTCATCCCCCATCCATTACCCCTCATCCATCACCCCTCATCTTCCATCCATCACCCCTCATCCATCCACCCTCATCCCCCATCCATCACCCCTCATCCATCACTCCCACCCCCCATCCATCACCCCTCAACCCACATCCATTACACCTCATCCATACCCATCATCCCCCATCCATTACCCTCATCCATCACCCCCTATCCCCCATCCATCACCCCTCATCCATCCCCCTCATCCCCCATCCATCCCCCCTCACCCCTCATCCATCACTCCCACCCCCAATCCATCACCCCTCAACCCACATCCATTACACCTCATCCATACCTATCATCCCCCATCCATTACCCCTCATCCATCACCCCTCACCCGCCATCCATCACCCCTCATCCATCACCCCTCATCCCCCATCCATCACCCCTCATCCATCACCCCTCATCCATCACCCCCCATCCATCATCCCTCACCCCCATCTATCACCCATCATCCCCCATCCATCACCCCTCACCCCTCATCCATCACCCCCCCCATCTATCACCCTCATCCCCATCCTTTACCCCATCCATCACCCCTCATCCATTACCCCTCATCCATCACCCCCCATCCATTACCCCTCATCCATCACCCCTCATCCATCACCCCTCATCCCCATCCATCACCCCCATCCATCATCCCTCACCCTCATCCATCACCCCTCATCATCACCCCTCATCCATCACCCCTCATCCATCACCCCCCATCCATCATCCCTCACCCCTCATCCCTCACCCCTCATCCATCACCCCCCATCCATCACCCCTCATCCCCCATCCATCACCCCCCATCCATCATCCCTCACCCCTCATCCATCACCCCTCATCCTCACCCCCCATCCATCATCCCTCACCCCCATCTATCACCCTTCATCCCTCATCCATCACCCCCCCATCTATCACCCTCATCCCCCATCCATCACCCCCATCCATCATCCCTCACCCCTCATCCATCACCCTCATCCTGCCCCCATCCATCATCCCTCACCCCCATCTATCACCCTTCATCCCTCATCCATCATCCCCCATCTATCACCCCTCATCCCCCATCCGTCACCCCCATCCATCACCCCTCACCCTTCATCCCTCATCCATCACCCCCCCCCCATCCATCCCCATCACCCCCCATCCATCACCCCCACCTCCCATCCATTACCCCTCATCCATCCCCCCTATCCATCCCCCCTCACCCCCCATCCATTACCCCCCATCCTCCATCCCCACTCATCCCCTTCCATCACCACTCATTCTTCATTCCCCATCTATCCCCTTCTTCCATGCACCCACAGAGCCCAACCCACCCACCCCCAGGATAACTAGATGGTCCTCGTCGATCCCGACGGACGAACCACCACCATCCCCTTCTTCCATCACCCTCACTCCCATCGATCTCCCCTCACCCCTATCCCTCATCCCTCATTCATCATTACTCAGCATCCCTCCATTATTCATCATCCCTCGTTCAATGCACACCTGAGTCTCGGTTTATCGGCAGCCCACAGCTGGGTTGTAGTGAAGACACATACCAGAGGAAGTGCGCATCATCAGCATTGCAGTGCAGTGCAATGCAGGCAACCAAAGGAATTGAACAACGCCACCTCTTCCTGCTATACCAATCACTCGTCCTCAGCGTGATCGACTACGGACTTGGGCTTACAACACCGTCTCAAAGCAACCTCCTAAAATTAGAAAGAGTACAAAATGAAGCTATGAGGATGATCCTTGGAACAACAAAAGACACGCCCACAGAAACCATGCGATACCTGCTTGACCTTCCTTCAGTACAGGCCAGAAACAAGTTAGAACAGGTCAAGACCTACTTCAAAGCATTAGAAAACCCTCAAAACCCACTGCATGACGCAGTCCAAGAACCAAAAGGCAGCCGTCTAGGACGAGGAAGATCATGGATGGGACAAGCAGAAGACACAATCCAGCTAGTATGCCGACTACAAGACCTGAAAGAAACAAAAGAATGGGAGAAAAACCCCAAAAACCTCAACCATCTATTCAACACAGTCATTTCACCCACTCTAGGAAGACATGGTCGGGAATGGCCAGAGGGCAAAACAGATGCGGAAGTGAAGCTACTCATAGAAGAAAACAGTAAAGAAGAGGACATCATCATATACACAGATGGCTCAGTCACCAAAGACCAATCCGGTTGGGGATTCACTGCAAAACAAAATGGAAAAACAATTTGGGAAGAGAATGCTGCCTACAAAGTCACAACCTCCAGCCTAATGATGGAAGTTGAAGCTGTGAAACATGCCCTCCAGTGGCTATCGACCATCCATACGCCCGTAAACCAACATGCCATGATTCTAACCGACTCAATAAACCTCATACAGAAAACTGAAAACGGAATGGGAAGCCCAGAGTGGCAAAAGGCAATGCGCAACTTTCAGATTAAAAAACTCACATGGTCATACTGCCCGGGACATGCAGGTGTTAAGGGAAATGAGCGAGCTGACAGACTTGCTGGTAACACAACACCAACGAGCGGCCTACATCTAGGAAAATCGGAAATCCTCAGAAAAGTCAAAGACTACCAAAAAGAACAGGTACAAGGCCATCACACCATCGATCGCCTCAAAGAAATAAAAGCAGAGAGAGGGAGCGGCCGAAAGTCTAACATGAAAGGTAGAGCACGATGCTTTGCAAATCAAACAAATATCGGCATCATTTCCAAACCAACATTGCGCAAATTTCTTCAAAACGGAACAGAGTCTCTCTGGGCCTTTCCAAATACAATAGACTGAGCAACACACTAGACGCCACGTTCTTGGCATCAGAGATCTTTTCCCATCCCTCTTGGCAGCCTCTGTGCGTGTGCGTGTGTGGATGTGTGTGTTTGTGTGGATGTGTGGGTCTGTGTTTTTGAGTGCGTTTGTGAATGCGCGAGAGTGTAAGTGTACACAAGTGTCAGGAGAGATCTGTGTACGGGTGTGTATATATATATATATATATATATATATATATATATATCTTTGTATATATGTGTGGGGGTTGGGGGTGGGAGATATGGGCGTATATGTGTGTGCTTGTACAATTAAGTGTTCATCTCTGTGAGTGTGTGTTTGCGTGCGTGTGTGTGTGTGTGTGTGCCGTGGAAGCTGCGATACGTAGGCTAGAAATGAGTGTGTGGAGGAGGGGGTTGGAGGAGGTGCAAGGTAATGTGTGTGTGTGTGTGTGTGTGTGTGTGTGTGTGTGTTGGAGCTCATGTACGTTTATATGTATTTGACTGTACTTTCATATCTGTGAAACTGCATGTTTCGTGCATTTCTGTTATGCATGTGTGGGTGTATGTGTGAATATGTGTCGTCATATTTTACATTCATTCGCTTAATTATCACCATTGTTGTCTTATTTATTTATTTATTTATTTTTTATTATTATCATTTTATTAGTATTACTATTATTATTACTACTACCTTTTTCTATATTATAATTACTATTTATTTATTTATTTATTTATTTATGTAAGCTTATCTATTATTTTTTATTTTTATTTTTTTATTTTTTTTTTTTCAAGGCCTGACTAAGCGCGTTGGGTTACGCTGCTGGTCAGGCATCTGCTTGGCAGATGTGGTGTAGCGTATATGGTTTGTCCGAGCGCAGTGACGCCTCCTTGAGCAACTGAAACTGAAACTGCAGTGAAGTGTAGTGCATTGTAGTACAATATGTACAATTTCACATTACCCCTCAATGGGTACATTGTTGTCTGAACGTACACACACACAAGTCACAGAGGACATAGAAACTGAAGAACGTGACATTCAGCCATCGTCAAAGACATGCAGAGCAGATCAGAAACGGAACAAGCGTGTCTCCACCAGTGCAATGCCAACATCATTTTTTTTCTTTTCTATTCTTGGAGTTGCTGGATGGGGCTGGAAAGTTTGCTTTGAACACACACTCACACAGACAGACAGACAGACACACGCACACACACATACACGCACGCACGCACGCACACACACACACACACACACACACACACACACACACACACACAACCACAACAAAATACATCCACAGCAACAAGAAGAACAACAACAAAATGCAGACTTACCGGCTCAGTTCCAGTTCCACATTTTGATTCGTGCTGGTGTCGCTGTGTTTCTGACCTTTCCTTCTTTCTTTCCTTCTTTCTTTCTTCTGTTGTGATGACTGGTCTCTTTGTTCCAGGCAGCTGTATTTCCTGCCCCGTCACAACACAGGGCGACCAGCACTGCTTCAGTCACAGAGAAAACTGCACGTGCCCTGGAAAGCCCGTTCCGTTCCCCAAGCACCCAACTCAGGATCCTTGCAGCGGATGGACTTCTTCCTCCCAGTCATCTATCTCCAAACCAGACGCCGTGGGCCAAGATTCCTCTCCTCGTCTGTTGTCCGAAGCACCACAGAGGGACAATCAGCCGCAAACTTTGTCGCACATTTCGGGAATTTTCTATTCTGCTCCGGGAGTTGCCGCAACAGGAGAAGGAATTGGGTGGAAGGTAGCCAAGCGTCAATCCCAGACAGAGTTGGAAAAACTGGGTGTGAAAGAAGCAGGACTCAGCTGTGCCGGTCACAGTTCGAAAATTGGAGGAGGGGTTTCAGTTTTGGCTGACGGCAGATGCGTGTTGAATATTGGCACGTCCAACGAAACTCACGCAGACAACCAGAACACCCACTTCTCAGCTCAACAGTACCACTCTGGAAGGGGGCTGAGCACTGGCGTTGCGGAGTCTGTCCACTCTGGTTTCCTGGCAGAGAGATGTTCAGGGAGGGCTATAGTTCCTCCTGCAACACTCTCCCTGACCGACAGCATCTCCTCCAAACCCTACGCCCAGGTTTTCCCACAGGGGCAGGCCCCAGATTCACCACGTTACCCAGTCAGTTGGTGTTCCAGTGATCACACCTCCAGCAAACTCTTCTCCGAACCACCGGTTTCTCTGACTGAGGCGGCTTTTGCTGAGCAGATAGCTTGTTCAGGTTCAGGATTCCAACCGGAGTCCTTCACCAGTGGCTGGGACGACGCCTCAGCGAGCCTTGACAAAGAATCCAAATGGAACGTGGCGCAAAACTTAAATGTTGATGGCAGGAGCTCCACGTCGATACTCTTGGCTTCAATGTACCATCCCCATAACATAGACCACGCCATGTCCAGACTTCCAGCGGTACGGGCTGTCACGGACAAAAGCTCTCCCCGAAAGGAGGGCTACCTGGATCCCATGCAGGACACTCTGGGTGTCGATCATGGCTACAGTCCCAGAAAGATCTTGACACGCAACGACCTCAAAGCCGCCGAGGACGAACTAACAGCAGGATACAACCCTAAAAACCTCCTAGGCGCAGGCCCTTTGCAGACCTTGATCACCTCGGGGGACAAACACTCAGCAGGGCAGGACCAGCTCCCCAGGGAGTGGATGCCTTTGTCCACCTTCATGCTGCCAGCCAGCGCATCCACCGACTCCTCGGGCACCTCAGTCAAGGAGAGCAGACTCATACAGTGCTACTCGGCGAACTGCGCGTCCCCAGAAGCTCAGCCCTCCCCGAGGAAAAGCTTTGCTGTCCATGACAACGACAAGGTCGTCCCTGGCCAGTCCAGGATGGTGTCTGACACGCTCTCCGAGGCTGTGGAGGCGGTGTGTGCAGGGGGGAGTGAGGGTCTGGCCAGTTCTGCAGCAGCCCTGGGGTCTGACGACGTGGCCTGTGGGGCTCTACCTGCCGATGGCGGGAAGAAGTCTGCGCATAAAGAACGGATTCTGGAAGAGATCAGCGCCTGGTTCATTGACAATTCAGGGTCTGTTGAGTTTGTCTGTGTTCTTCTTCCTCGGTGTGATTCTGTTGCTGGTTTTGTCTGTCAGTCATTCCTGTTCACGGTTTTTTCTCTCTCGTTTTTGGGGTGTGGGGGGTGAGTGTGTGTGGAGGGGTTGGGGTGGGATTATGTGGTTGCTTGCACTGAGCTGAGTGTGTTGTCGACGGATTGGTGTTCTTGTTTGAACGCCGCGCGCGCGCGCATGTATGTGTGTGTGTGTGTGTGTGTGTGTGTGTGTGTAAACTTTTTTTTCTGCCAATAGCTTATCAGCCCAAGTAACATGGGGTACAAGTAGCGAGAATAATGATGACAGGGAGACCGGCAGACAGACAGACAGGCAGGCAGGCAGACAGACAGACAGACAGACAGACATGACACGCAACGACATTTCTTTATGTCTGCAGCAAAGTAAGCTATAAAGTCCAGGGGGGGAACTGAATATATGTTGTGTACATATCGCAAGACGAGAGAGAGAGAGAGGGGGGGGGGGGGCTTAGAAAAGTTTTATTGAAGAGGCCTCTGGCCCATTAAAATTGGGGTGAAAATGTACACAAAGAGCAAACCTTCCTAAACACTTTTTTTCACTTCGTATTGTCAACACAGCTTTTGCTATAAGGTTAATAAAGACAGACAGATAGACAGACAACATACAGACAGTAAAAAACACAAAATCTTCGCAATCTCTTCATGACACTCTCTTCTGTGGCTGACATCCTCATCCAGAAGAAGCACACGCAAATAGTGTTAGGACCCCACCATCTCCCCTCCACCTCAGCACACACCCCCCCCCTACCCTTCCCACCACCACCACCATCCTGCTCCCTCACTGGAACTGACGCTACGTTGCAGATCCAGTGTTGTTCCAGGCAGAAAAGAAGCAGAGGCAGACTCCGACCTCCGACAATATATCCCCGTGCGAATCAGTCACAGAGGACCTCTGGTAAAGTCTTGGAATAATAACGATAATCATAATAATGATAATGTTAATAATAATGATGATAATGATAATAATAATAATAATGATGATGAAAATTTATGCAGCGCCTTCCAACGCTGAAGGCGCTTTACAGCAACAACTAAACGTAATACCTAAGAAACAAGAAACCTTGGAGTCGTTCTTTACTCAAACCTCAGCATGCATGCTCAGGTAGTAAATCTGATACGCATAGTCAATTGTGAACTTCGTCGCATCCACTCTATCCGTCAGTACCTTTCTGTTGAAACTACTAAAACTCTGCTTTTGTGCTGACCTTATCAGTGTTCACACTCCCGCAAGAAATCTCCGCTCTTCCTCTGACTGTTACCTTTTGAAAACTTCCTCGTGTCGATACAAGAACCTATGGTGAACGTTCTTTCTTCTTTGCTGCTCCTCACGTCTGGAACAACCTTCCTCGTCATATCCGTGCATCTGATTCTATTTCTGCTTTTCGCTCATCACTAAAAACCAATCTTTAAGTACTCTCACCTTCCTTGTTCTCCAACACCACCCATGTCAGCTCACTTTTGATGTATGTAGAGTGGGAAAGGGAGAGTGACGGGAGAGGAGAGGGGGCAGGGGGTTTGGGGAGGCGGGGGGGGAGAGGTTGAGAAAGAGTGGTCATGAATGTTTTGTGTAACTTTTCATATTTTTCTTTCATGTAAAGCGCCCTGAGCTCTTAAGAGAGAAAGGGCGCGATATAAATGTGCATTATTATTGTTATTATGGTATGGTTTGCGCGCACACACACATGGGCAACCGCACCCACACTCCCTCTCTCCACCCTCACATACACACATCACAATCAAGCAATCAATCTGGAAGGGGAAAAAAAAACAAACACGTTCTTAAATGAAAAGGAGGGATAGGCCTTAATCATAGTAATGGGTCAAGAGATTTTGTTTTCAGACCTGATCTGATAGACTGCATGGACTGACTGTGTCGGAAAGAGTATGATAGAGAGTTCCAGAGCTTTGTCGCTGTGAAAGAAAAGGCTCGTTGGCCATGCTGTTTGTGTGTGAAACTAGGAAGCTGAACGAGTCTGGAATGCAAATTATTCACACACAAAATGAAAAGAACCCCACCCAAAAACAAAAAACAACAACAAAAGAAACAACAAAAAACAAAAACAAACAAGCAAAACAACAACAACGAAAAAAAACACTACATTACCTTAAGTTGCTCCAGCACTCTCTCAATACGCTTTTTGCTGTTTGACGAACCAGTGTAGAACAGCGGATTGATACGAGTTCAAGATAAGGCGATATTATTAAAAGCGTTCTATATGATTCCCAGCAATTTGAAACATCAATCTCAAAGGTCATATGCCACTCAGTGGTGTGTAGCTCACTGTCATTTCAGTTACTGGAAGTGTGACTGATGATGACCCCATCCACCCAAGGCCTCCGACATTCATTTTATTTATTTATTTACTTATAAAAAAATTTTTGGTTTATAGTTTATATATTTTTTTTAGTACTACCCCCCCTCCTCCCAAAGCCCCCCACATCCCCACGTCCAATCCCTCACCCATTCTCCACACCCATCGTCTGTGTGTGTGTGTGTGTGTGTGTGTGTGTGTGTGTGTGTGTGTGTACTGAAAAAGA
>JAAQRG010067207.1:0-7500 GCA_011634625.1 Babylonia areolata | reverse complement strand
GAAGACAGAAAGAAAGAAAGAAAGATATAAAAAAAAAGACAGACAGACAGAAAGAGAGAAAAAAGAAAGACAGAAAGAAAGAAAAAAAGACAGACAGAAATAAAGAAAGAAAAAGACAGACAGAAAGAACGGAAGAAAAAAGAAAGAAAGAAAGAAATCAAAGGAAAAGAAAAAAACCAACCAACAGCAACCAAAGAAAATCCAAAATGACGCAGCATCAAATGGCAGCTTACAACAGAGGATAAGTGCAGAAAACAACAACAACAAACAACAACAACAACAACAAAACCAAACAAACAAATATACAAACAAGTGGAGGTTTACTTCAGTAAATCCGGGCTACTTTCAATCTATGTTGATAACAACCAGTTTACCAAGAGAACAAAGTATACCGACTATCATATTACGTTTAGTACATGGATCGAAAATCATTCCTGATGATGAATCAGTCAGTGCTTTTTCAATTTTCGCGATGACCTCATACCCCCGCATCCCACCCCGCCCCCTTTGTATTTATTTTATTATTTATTATTTTAAATCTATGCTGTTATATTTATGATCTTCTTTATCATCATCGTATTTACGATCATCATCATCGTTACTAGTTGTAGCGGTGGTAGCAGTAGTAGTAGTAGTAGTAGTAGTAGTAGTAGCAGTAGTAGTAGTACCAGCAGCAGTAATAGCAGTATCATTATCATTATTATCGTTTTAATCATCATTAGCATCATTATTATAATTATCATTGTTATAATATGTGTATTATTGTTATTGTTGTTGTTTTGCTATAATCATCATCATCATCATTATTGTTGTTATTATCATTATTGTTATCATTATTATTGTTGTTGTTGTTGTCGTCGTTCCTATTTCGTCTTCTTCTTCTTCTTTGTATATTTGTATTTCTCTTTTATCACTACAGATTTCTCTGTGTGAAATTCGGGCTGCTCTCCCCAGGGAGAGCGCGTCGCTACACTACAGCCAACCCTTTTGTTTTGCTTTTTTTTTTCCTGCGTGCAGTTTTATTTGTTTTTCCTATCGAAGTGGAATTTTGTACAGAATTCTGCCAGGAACAACCCTTTTGTTGCCGTGGGTTCTTTTACGTGCGCTAAGTGCATGCTGCACACGGAACGTCGGTTTATCGTCCCATCCGAATGACTAGCGTCCAGGCCACCACTCAAGGTCTAGTGGAGGGGGAGAAAATATCGGCGGCTGAGCCGTGATTCGAACCAATGCGCTCAGATTCTCTCGCTTCCTAGGCGGATGCGTTACATCTAGGTCATCACTTCACTTCTTCTTCTTCTTCTTCTGCCCCGTCCTATCTCTGTGGCTGCCTTCACCTCTACACTCCATCTCGCTCACTACGATCGGCGTCGGATCCACTCTATTTACGCATACCCAGATTCAAACACTCGACTGTTGGCCGCCGTTTTTTCTGTCTCTGGACCTTGCATTTGGAATGAACTTTTTCTTTCGCTTTGTCAAGTCTGCACACTCAGCTCTTTCATGTCTAGCCTTAAAACCCACCTCTTCCCAAAATAGCCTCCCTTCCCTGCCTCTTCCTTGTCTTCAGTTTCTCCAGTTTTAGAGTTATGCATGCGTGTGAATGACTGGTGTGAAAGCGCTTTGATTTGTCTCTGCACAAGATTCAACGCTATATGAATACCATTGTTATTTCTTCTTCTTCTTCTTTTGCACTCTTTTCTTTTTCCTCAAGTTCAGATGCATCTGTTCCTAGAACAATTCATACTAAATCAGTTTTTGATTGTGAATATTTTTTTTAAACATTATCCAGCATCCTGATAATCAAAGACACTCGGTACTTTTTCATTCCCACGGTTTTCATAATGGACACTTTCGGTGACAAACACCGCAACAACAGCTCTTCCCAAAATAGCCTCCCTTCCCTGCCTCTTCCTTGTCTTCAGTTTCTCCAGTTTTAGAGTTATGCATGCGTGTGAATGACTGGTGTGATTGGAGTATTTGTTCATCCATTAAAACATGTGTTCAAAGAAGAAGAAGAAAAAATAATCTCCCGTCAAAGATCGATCACAAGCTGAAATACTGTGAACAGTTTTTTCAGCGAACATTTGTTAACTCGTATGAACGGACAGAGAGAGAGAGAACCACACACACACACACACACACACCACCACAGCAGCGATCTCAACCGCTTCGAAACGAACACAGCAGCTCTCCGCAATCAAGACCAGCAATTAGACATAGTTAATAATTAATGAAGTGACGTGCAACATGCCCCGAGGCTCCTCCCACCTGACCCCCCCCCCTTCCGTTTCTCCTCTCCTCCCCCCTCATCCCCCCGCTCTCCTCCTTCCGTGTGACAGTGCGCGTGTGTTCGCGAAAGAGTGGCTTGATTTTGTTTCCTGGTTTTTGACACGATTTCAATCATTTTGTCATCAACGTATCTTTTTTTCGGTTTATCAGTATGATTAGTTATTTTCTTTATATATAATTGCTCGTTTCTTAATTTTGTTTCATAATTATTTTTTTTATAAAATTTCTTTTAATGACAACTTTTTTGTTCACAAACCTATCTGACGGAGCGACGATACACTGATAGACAGGCAGCAAAAACACCTTCTTTTTATTGCTGTTATTGTTGTTTTCATTTCGGGCGAAAAGCTCCGTTTATAGTTTGCTCCCTTGTGATTTCCAACTCACAAGCCTCTGACAATATGAGTTCAGCTCTAAAACAACAACAACAAACAACTGCACATGAGAACTTGATATTGCTTTTAGTTCCGACTGAAAAACTTAGTATTCTCTTAATATGGCTCAGCGGCTAAGTGATTCTAGTCGTCTGTAAGGACAGTAGGGAAGAGAGCTTAGAAAGTACGGGCTCAATAACCGAGTGGTTAAAGCATTGGACTTTCAATCTCAAGGTTCCGGGTTCGAATCTCGGTAAAGGCGACTGGTGGGTAAAGGATAGAGATTTTTTTCTTTTCCCGATCTCCCAGATCAACATATGTGCAGACCTGCTAGTGCCTGAACTACATCGTGTGTGTACGGAAGCAAATGATCAACTACGCAAGTTAAATCTGTGTCAGCGTTCGGTGAGTTATGGAAACAAGAACATACCCAGCATGCACACCCCCAAAAACGGAGTATGGCTGCCTACATGGAGGGGTAAACAAACAAAAACGGCCATACACGTAAAGTGTTATATGTCTGTCTGAGTGTGTATGTGTGCGTGCCTCAACTCTGATTGAATGACACAGGAAACGAATGATGAGCGCCCAGTGGCAGCCGTCAGTCGGCTCTATCCAGGTAGACAGCCTGTTGTGCAAATGACCCCGTGTTTATATCATCGATAGTTCCCTGTGGACTGCCTGCGTTGACTGAGAGTTCAGGCAGACAAAGCCTGTTCGGGCGTTGCTGTGTATGGGGGACTGAGCAGTGGGGAGTCATTGCCAACACCAGTGAAAGGCTGCAGATAATAAGGCAGGCAAAATAAAGAGGGAAAGATGTAATGGAATAAAAACATGGCAACGCACGTCTCTGAGACCATAAGATACGGACCATAAGATGAGGATTTATTGCTTACTTTATTATATTTTTTATATGTTCATGTATTCGTTAGTTTACTTATTGATGTTTTATGTTTATGTAGCTGGTTCTCTATTGGGTGTATACTTGCTCGTTTATGTATCTGTTTTCTTTTGTTTTTTTTCCACAAATCAGCGAAAGTACGCTTGTTTGTAAGCAAAGCGGCTTCCCTTTTTTTCTTTCATTCTTTAATATGTATTTAAACCATAGTTTGTTGATGACTTTGGAGTGAAAGGAGACACAGAGAGACACACAGAGAGAGAACCAGACAGATAGAGAGACAGAGACAGAGAGAGACAGAGGGAGAGACAGATAGAGAGACAGAGACAGAGAGAGCGAGAGACAGAGAGAGCGAGAGAGAGAGAGAGAGAGACAGAGACAGAGAGACGGACAGACTCACAGAAGAACAGGCAGAAAGAGACATAAACTATATATATGTATGTATGTATGTATGTATGTAATTCAAAATCATTGCATCAATACCAAAATCTTGCCTGCAAAATACTGTCCACCATTCACAATACAAGCAAACAGACAAGGAACTGTGTGCAAATGGAAAAAACCCAAAGTAACAGTGAGAGAGACCGAAAATTTATGTATAAAAATCTGGGAACGTAATAGAGACGTCAGAACAGACACACGTTCGTAGTGTGTATTGTATTGTATTGTATTGTATTGTATTGTATTGCGTTGCATTGTGTTGCATTGCATTACATTGTATTGCATTGTGTTGCATTACATTGTGTTATATTGTATTGCATTGCATTGTACTGCACTGTATTGTATTATTGCATTGCATTGTATTGTATAGCATTGCATTGCATTGCATTGTGTTGCATTGTATTGTACTGTACTGTACTGCATTGCTTTGCTTTGCATTGCACTGCACTGCACTACACTGTACTGTACTGTACTGCACTGTATTGTATTGTACTGTATTGTACTGCATTGCATTGCATTGCATTGTACTGTACTGTACTGTACTGTACTGTACTGTACTGTACTGTACTGTACTGTACTGCGTTGCGCTGCGCTGCGTTGCGTTGCGTTGCGTTGTGTTGTGTTGTGTTTTGCGTTGCGTTGCGTTGCGTTGCGTTGTGCTGTGCTGTGCTGTGCTGTGATGTGTTGTGATGTGCTGTGCTGTGCTGTGCTGTGATGTGCTGTGCTGTGCTGTGCTGTGCTGTGCTGTGCTGTGCTGTGCTGTGCTGTGATGTGCTGTGCTGTGCTGTGCTGTGATGTGCTGTGCTGTGCTGTGCTGTGCTGTGCTGTGATGTGATGTGATGTGCTGTGCTGTGCTGTAGTTCAATTGTGGCAGGTCCACTTCATTTGCGTCAGCTGTGCTTGACTATGTGTGTATACACATGTATGTGTACATAACTACATGCATGTATATGAATGTGTATTGTGTGAGTGTGCGCGCGCACGTGTGTTTATGTAAATTTGTGCTTGCCTATGTGTGCGTATGTGTTGAGGGTAGCTGTTAGATACACATGTATGTTAAAATGTATGTATGCAGTGTGTGTGTGTGTGTGTGTGTGTGTGTGTGTGTGTGTGTGTGTGTGTGTGTAGTCACATTTTGGTGTGTGTACATAACATTGATGTAATGTGTTATGTTAACAAAAGTGTTTTTGTAAAGCACCTAGAGCAGATTTCTGGACAGTGTGCTATATAAGTATCCATTATTGTTGTTTTTGTTTTTTTTAAATTGTATTGTATTGTATTGTATTGTATTGTACTGTACTGTACTGTACTGTTTTGTAACTGCATTCAATTTTTGTATTGCATTGCATTGCACTGTATCACATTGTATTGCATTGCACTGTATCACGTTGTATTGCATTGCACTGTATCACGTTGTATTGCATTGCACTGTATCACGTTGTATTGCATTGCGCTGTATCACGTTGTATTGCATTGCACTGTATCGCTTTGTGTTGCATTGCACTGCATCAAGTTGTATTGCATTGCGCTGTATCACATTGTATTGCATTGTATTGCATTGCGCTGTATCACGTATTGCATTGCGCTGTATCAAGTTGTATTGCATTGCGCTGTATCACATTGTATTGCATTGCGCTGTATCACGTTGTATTGCATTGCACTGTTTCACGTTGTATTGCATTGCACTGTATCACGTTGTATTGCATTGCACTGCATCACGTTGCATTGCATTGCGCTGTATTGAATTGCATTGCGCTGTATCACATTGTATTGCGCTGTATCACATTGTATTGTATTGTATTGCATTGCCCTGTATCACATTGTATTGCATTGCGCTGTATCACATTGTATTGCATTGTATTGCATTGCCCTGTATCACATTGTATTGCATTGCCCTGCATCACATTGCGCTGCATCACATTGCATTGCATTGCGCTGTATTGCATTGCATTGCGCTGTATTGTATTGTATTGTTTTGTTCTCAATCACGACATTCATCTCCAGGGACAGCACATCATTACAGAGCAGCACCACATTTTTTTCAATCTTTTTTTTTTTCTTTTTTTTTCCTGCCTGCAGATGTACCTGTTTACTTATCAAAGTGGATTTTTTTCTACAGAATTTTGCCGGGGACAAACCATTTGTTGCCGTGGGTTTTGCATCCAGATCAGCACTCCAGGTTTTTAGTGGAGAGGGGGCGGGGAGAAATACTAATGATAGTATTTATATAGCCCTGGATCTTGTGCAGAGACAAATCAAAGCGCTTTCACTCACTGAGAAAATACTAGCGAGGAGGGTGGGTGAGTGGGGATTCGAACCTTTACCCGCAAAGATTCTCCCATGTAACCACCGGGCCACCATGCACCTCTCACTCACCTTCCAGCCACAGGTGGCGCTGGTACAGGTTCTGGAACATCCACTCCGTCTGCCCCGCGCCGGAAGGCAGCGCGGAGTAGCCTCCCCTCCCTGACGCCGCCGCTGCGGCCATGTTCTCCACGCAAGTGACCCCCCCTTGGAACCCGAAAGGGGGCGCTGCCTCGCTGACCCACAGCGGCGGCAGGGGGGCGGGGAAGGGGGTGGAGGGGAACGAGGAGCAGGAGGAGGAAGCAGAGGCCTCCCTCCCACCAGCTGCGTTGAGGTCTCCGGCTCCACACCAAGTCTCTTCAGGCACCCGCATATCGTTTCCGACCCTTTCTTCTTCTACTGCTGGTGGTTCCACAGTTGTCGTCATCATCGTCGTCGTCGTTGCTGTGATCTGTCTCCTTGGAGAAAGGGTCTGTAAGGTGCTGGGGGATGTTGATGTCGCCGTGTCTGTGGCGTCCTCCCCTATCAGGTCTCTGATGGAGAAGGTTCGTCTGGAGGGGGAGGGGTGGGGGTGAGGGGGGAGGGGAGTTGTCGTGCAGGCTGTGGGCTGGGCGTGGTGGTGGTGGTGGTGGTGGTGAGGTGGGGGGCTGCCGCTTGACGGGTCGTCACGGGGGACCTCCTGCTGCGGTTGTTGTCTGTCAGCGTCTGTGGTGACGCTGTCCGTGCTAGAGTCATCGTCCATCACCACGTCATCATTGTCTGTGAACGCCTCTCTGATGACGTCATTTTGCTGGTGGGGGTCTGTGCCACTTGTTGACTCCATTTTCGTACAATACATATAAATAAACAACTACTTGGCCTTCCAAAAGCAGTTTAGAATTGTCTAAAGAGTGTTTCGCATACGCAACTAAACTTGCGAAACCGTGTGTGCAACTGCTGTTAAAACTGTGTAAACGTGACTGGAAAAATGGCTTTTCAGTTTAGATCATTTTGGTGTTTTTGTTTTGTTTTGTTTTGTTTTGTTTTGATTCAATGGTTCAGTGAGTGAAAGTTTCACCGAAAATAACAAAACATTCGTAGTCTGTTGCATTTATTCAATTCAGATTGGAGTTGACTCATCTGCAGCCATGAAAAGGAGACTGCTATTGTGTTGATATAATTGTCCATCACAAATCTGACTAGATAAACGCC
>JAAQRG010067203.1:0-11006 GCA_011634625.1 Babylonia areolata | reverse complement strand
CATCGGAGAGGCGGAGAAGGAAGAGGAACAGGCGTGTAACACCCAGGAGTGCCCCAGTGAGTCGGCTGACTTGTCTGCTGTTGGTGCTGGTGATGGTGTTGTTGTTGTTAGTAGTGGTGTTGATAGTGCTGGTGTTGGTGGTGGCAGTTGGCATTGCTGTTGTTGGTGGTATTGGTGTTGGTGATAGTAGGTATTGTTGTTTCTGGTGGCGGTGATATTGACTTGGTTGTGTTGTTGTTAATGGTGATGGTAGTGGCATTGATGTTGCTGGTGTTGTTATTATTGTTGTTGTCTTTGCTGTCATCGTCACTGACGTTATTGTGGCGTCGTCGTAGTTGGTGTTGTCATTATTCTTACTGGTGTTGTTGTTGTCGTTAGCATTGGTATTGTCACTATTACAGTTGTGAGTGTTCTTGATGGTGGTGTGATTTTATCCATTATTCTGTTGATTCCTTCATACTATTACAGTCGATAGAGGCTGGTAAGATTTGAGAATTGGTAGCTACAATTCTTTATTGAGAATACATTGATAATTGTCAGGGGAAGCATGGGAAATTGCTTGCAGCACAGCATTCAATGAATTATGTTCCTTTAGTAATGACAGAAGTGGCGCCTGTTGCTGTTGTCATTGAAACTGAATTTTGTAGTAATGTTTTGGGTTTCATTGTGCTTGTTACACTGTATTTGAGATGTAACTGAAATTTCTTTCGGTTTTCAAGAATACCTCAATACCTACAATACAAAGTCCCAAGATTTTTCATATTGGTGTGTACGTGAATGAGGTATGATAATCAACAAGCTTCCCACTCTAATAATCACAGGACCATCTGTACGTCTATGAATGAGCTATGATATCTAGCTTCCTACTCTGTATCATGCATGACTGTGTATAAGTTGTACCACCCAGTGTCTTGCCGTGTTGCCAGTTGACGGAGGGTGGTCCAACTTTGCTGTGGAGAGCGTGGGGGAGTGCACCAAGACTTGCGGCACGGGGTCCCAGGAGCTGGTCTTCAAGCGGACCTGCACCCACCCCAAGCCCCAGTTCGGGGGTAGAAATTGTTCTGGGGATGACAGCCAGGTCCAACTGCAGCCCTGCAACACCAACCCCTGCCCTGGTCAGTCTCTGTCTCTGTCTCTCTGTTTGTTTGTTCTATGTTTCACTGTCTCTCTGTTTGTTCTGTGCCTCTCTGTCTCTCTGTTTGTTCTGTGTCTGTTTCTGTGTCTCTGTGTCTATTTGTTTGTGTCTGCTCTGTGTCTATCTGTCTCTCTGTTTATTTGTTCTGTGTCTCTCTGTCTCTGTTAGTTTGCTCTGTGTCTGCTCTGTGTCTATCTGTCTCTCTGTTTATTTGTTCTGTGTCTCTCTGTCTCTGTTAGTTTGCTCTGTGTCTGCTCTGTGTCTATCTGTCTCTCTGTTTATTTGTTCTGTGTCTCTCTGTCTCTGTTAGTTTGCTCTGTGTCTGCTCTGTGTCTATCTGTCTCTCTGTTTATTTGTTCTGTGTCTCTCTGTCTCTGTTAGTTTGCTCTGTGTCTGCTCTGTGTCTATCTGTCTCTCTGTTTATTTGTTCTGTGTCTCTCTGTCTCTGTTAGTTTGCTCTGTGTCTGCTCTGTGTCTATCTGTCTCTCTGTGTATTTGTTCTGTGTCTCTCTGTCTCTGTTAGTTTGCTCTGTGTCTGTCTCTGTGTCTCAGTGTTTCTTTTGTGCCTCTATATCTCTGTCTCCATTTGTTCTGTATATGTCTGTCTCTGTGTCTCAGTGTTTCTTTTGTGCCTCTATATCTCTGTCTCCAGGGTAGGTTTTTTTTCTAGGGGAGTTATGGTGTTCGTCTGAAAAAAAAACACACAAAAACATTACTGAGTTTGTTAAGAGGGTTGGTGTTGTTTATGATCACACTATGGTTCTGGAAATTTCAAAAACATTGCTAGGAAGTGATCAAAATGTGCTTCTTGTTTGTATGTACATTCACCCATATGACAGCAAGTACTGGAGACAGGCACAGCCTGGGTATGGCCCAGAGATTCTGGAACGATGCCTGATAGAACTGCACGAAAGGTTTGATGATTTTCATTTGATCGTTTGTGGGGACTTAAATGCAAGGACTGGGTGTGAGAATGTACATCTATTAGATGAACTGGAAATGGGCATTGAAGGTGTGTCTCTGGAACAAACTATTCCAGATAACTATGTTTTTTCAAAGACACTCTGACGATAAAGTAATTTCCCATTTTGGTAAAGAATTATTAATCGTTTGTGCTGTGTTTGACTGAATCATTGCCAATGGTCTCGGCAGTCTTGATTTGGATCATTCTCTGACTTACTTCACCACGGCCGGTGGCAGTGTGACTGACTATTTTTTTGTTAGCATCTAGTGAATTTTGTGTAGAGTGGATCAGGAATCTCAAATAATAATTTACAGAAGTAGTGCATAGAATATTTGATTATTGATAATTTTTTTGGTCCTAATCCCGCTTCCCCCGTCCCGCCTCTCACACACACCATTCCAATATTATGTTTTTCTTTCTCCAGTCACTGACAGTAAACCTCTCCATTTTAGATTTTGTACTCTATCTTTTCCACATTCTGTTCTCTCTTTCTCTCTGTCTGTCTGTCTCTCTCTCTCTCTTCCTTTCTTAGTCCCCTCCTCCTTGCCCCCCCCCCTTCCCCCCGCCCCTCCCCTCCACCTCAACCGCCCCCCTTTTCATTCGAATATACAGAAATGTCGATTTCTAATTAATGATAACAATTATCATTACGATAGAAACGATAATAATCCAAATGATAATAATAATATCATTTATTTTCAGTCTAATATCATCATCTTAGATGAACAGACTATAAATAACTAAACGAACGAACGGATTAGGAATCTGCGCGTCTTGATGTCCGTTGATTCCGCCCACCTCCCTGTTTGCATCAGTGTCAATACGGGTCAAGGGAGAGAATTAGGAATAGCTGATAATCCTTGTGACAACGGGCAGGTGTGGTTTTGATTGATTGATTGATGTGGATACTTCTATAGCGCCTATCCTCGGTCAGAGACCAAGCTCTAAGCGCTTTACATACACGGGGACATTTGCACCACAGGCTGCCTACCTGGGTAGAGCCGACTGACGGCTGCCACTGGCCGGGCGCTCATCATTCGTTTCCTGTGTCATTCAATCAGATTTCAGACGCACACACATACACACTCAGACAGACATGTAACATTTTATGTGTATGACCGTTTTTTTTATGTATTTACCCCGCCATGTAGGCAGCCACACTCCGTTTTCGGGGGTGTGCATGCTGGGTATATTCTTGTTTCCATAACCCACCAAACGCTGACATGGATTACAGGATCTTTAACATGCGTATTTGATCTTCTGCGTGCGCATACACACGAAGGGGGTTCAGGCACTAGCAGGTCTGCACATATGTTGACCAGGTGCACCGAGATTCGAACCCAGGACCCTCAGATTGAAAGTCCAGCGCTTTAATCATTCGGCTATTGCTCCCGGTTAGAGAAGCGTATGTGGGATCAAAGTAAGAATGAAGAATTCAAAGCTTGTTTGATTACTGAAGAAGTGATTGACATGATGAGCAGAGCATTAGCTATGATTGACACTGATATTAACCATGCGGTATATATATTTACCAGTAGCTTACTCCATTGCAGTGAGTATATGAAAAGACGGATAAAGGTTGGAACAAATGAGAATGTTGATTCTACGTGGTATGATTTTGAACGTAAACAAGCTAAGATAAAAGCTAGACAGTCCCTCGACTTTTGCCAGCGTACCAAAGACACAAATGACCGGAGAAGTCATGTGGAAGACAGGAAAGCCTTTTAGAAATTAATCAGAAAGAAAAAAGACTGGATATAAACGTGAGAAGGCTGGGCGGCTTACTTCCCTTGGCAATGACTGCAGAACATTCTGGAAAGAAATTAGGACATTAGGTGGAAGGAGGAGAGTGGGCCCAAGTAAAGAAATTTCTGAGGATGCATGGCTTCATCATTTTCACACTTTAACGATCATGAGTTGTTGCCCATGATGAAATAATTCTTTCCCCTGATGTGTCGATTTTTAGACTGTAATGAATTGAACAGTCCCAGAAGTTCGTATTTCATTAAGTCGTTTGAAAATGGAAAATCGTGTGGTGTGGACGAAATATTACCTGAAATGTTGAAATTGTCTGCCGATCACTCTGTTCAGTTTATGACAAAACTTTTCAATGTCATTTTTGGCAGTGCAATATACACAAAAGAATGGATAAAAGCAATTATTGTGCCAATTTTCAACAAAGGAGACAAGAATTTGACCTCGAACTACAGAGGAGTATCTCTTTTAAGAAATGTAAGTAAACGTTATACAGGCATATTGAACAGAAGACTGTCTAAGTGGATTGAAGATAATAAAAAGTTGACGGAGTTGCAGGCGGGTTTCATAAAAGACTACTCGACTTTTGATCATATACTTGCCTTGAATGCTATAATAGAAAAAAAGCTTTTCTAAGAAAGGTGGAAAACTCTATGCCTGCTTTGTTGATCTGAAATATGCCTTCGATTCCGTTCAGCGGGAGCCGCTAATTGATGTACTATGTAAGACAGGACTTAGTGGAAAATTTATAAAGGCCATTTCAGCTATGTACCAATCTGTTGTTTCATGCATAAGAGTCGATAGCCATCTAACAGACTTCTTTGAATGCCCTGTTGGAGTAAGACAAGGTTGTATTCTTTTGCCATTACTTTTTTCAGTATTTATCAACGAAACTGCAGCTTATGTAGATGAAAATGGGATACATGGTATTCAGTTGTTACCAGGTATTGTTCAGCTTTTCATTCTCCTCTTCGCTGATGACATTGTTCTTCTGTCGGTCACTGCTAGGGGTCTCCAAAACCAAACTGACCTGCTCAGCCAAGCCTGTAAGGATTTTTCTTTAAAGATTAATGGTGATAAAACGAAAGTTATGGTATTCAGAAAAGGAGGTTTTTTTGGGGGAAAAGTGGTCGCTAGATGGAAGTGATTTAGAAGCAGTCAACGAATATAAGTACCTGGGTTTTGTTTTCACGAGTAAGATGAGCAGGGCAAGTGGGATGGAAGCTCTGGCGATAAAGGGGAAGAGGGCAAGTGCTAACTGTATTAAGAATATCATCAAGCAAAAGCCATGCTTTTCCAAAATCTTTGACGCTCAGGTTTTACCTGTACTCCTGTATTCATCCGAAATGGTGGTTATGAAGAGGATAGATACCATTGAAAAGGTACATACTTTTGATTGTAAACGTTTTCTGAAGGTCCCTCTGAAAGTGCCAAACAAATTTGTTTATGGCGAGCTTGGGCGACACCCGCTATATATCAACAACACTGAGATGCATGAAATACTGGTTAAAGATTTTGAAAATGGACATGGACAGATTACCTAGGCAAGCCTACTTGATGTTAAGAAATCTGGATGATAGAGGTAAAACATGCTGGGCAACATTGGTTAAAATGCATTATTTCAGTTGGGCTTGGGATAAGCTTGGTACAACCAAGGTGATGGACATGAAGCCGCTTTTATTTCCTTGTTAAAACAAAGACTGACAGACAGTTTTATACAAGACTGGAACAGTTCTATAATGAATAAGGACACTTATGACACTTACAGATTGTTCAAAAGTGATTTTGAATGTGAAAAATATTTTGAATTCATGAATATTAGATGTTTCTGTGACTGTTTTGTGAAACTACGAATCGGTGTGTTACTAATAAAAGGATCCAGGTGGCGTAGGTCCCTCAACTTAAACTCCAGTTATTTATGTACAGTCTGTGAAGTTGATGAATCTGAGCACCACTTTATTTATGAGTGTCCCTCATACAGCAGCATCAGAAACAAGTACTTATCAGGTATTACCCAAGACTACACTGAAATATTGAAACATGGATCTATTTAAAAAAAAAAAAAAAAAAAGAAAGTTGAGTATATATCTTTCCTATGCTCTTCATCATAGACAACGGTCTGAAGATGTGTAATTTGACCTTTATTAACAATAGCTTGGTCTAAGTATTCACGTTACTACTCAATTCACATGAAACGTATACCAAAGATGTACATTTTTTTTTTGCAAGAGATCCTTTCCTATGGGCTGGTGACCGCCTAAAGGAATAAAATTTTGTTCTGTTGTTCTTGTTAAACTGTAGCTATCATATCCAGCAGGCAGGGCACTCATCTAACTTTATATCTATATATATATATATATATATATTATTTTATTTTTTACAGTTATTATTATCTGTTGTTTCTCTCGTTCAATCAATTCCCTTTTACCAAGTCCACAAAGTAATTCCTGTGCCACTTTAATAAGTCATTGAGAAAATGTCAAAATGTTTTAACGTTCCAGGTTCCCCCCTTTAATTGTACTTATGTTTATCTCCAGCTGTTCACCTTTGATTTCACCCTCCATCAACATTGTCTTGGATGCGTTGCGTTACGTTGCGTTGTGTTGCGTTGTGCTGTGCTGTGCTGTGTCGTGCTGTATATTGCTTTGCTTTACATTGTATTTGATTGTATTGCTGTGTGTGTGTGTGTGTGTGTGTGTGTGTGTGTGTATGTGTGATGGGTGTGTGTGTGTGTGTGTGTGTGTCTGCATTTGTGTGAGTGTGTGTGTGTCTGCATCTGTGTGTGTGTGTGTGTGTGTGTGTGTGTGTGTGTGTGTTTTGATAGTCTGATACCCTTTTGCCTGTACGCAAATAGGCACGATAGTGTAACACACACACACACACACACACACACACACACACACACGAATGCACACACAGACGCAGACACACACACACACACACACACAGACACACACACGAATGTACACACAGTGACGTACACAATTTCTTTGTCAGAGATAAATCAGACAAATTGAAAAAAGAACGCAATGGGCTCAAAACAATTTATTTATTCCTTTAGATGATCAGTTATGAACAATACTCCCTCTACAAGAAATATACTAACACTATTACAAAAAACAAAAAACAAAACAGAATTTCATTTGAGCAATCAGAGAGAGAGTGATAATGAGAGAGAGAGGGAGACAGAGAGACAGAAAATGAATGAATGACTGGTTTATTCATTAATTTAGGCCACCGCCCCTTGAGAGAGACAGAGACAGAGACGTAGAGGAGACAGAGACAGAAATCAAAACATCACATCTAAATTACTTAGAAAAAAACAAAACAAAAACCCCCCAACATCTCCAACTGTGAAACCATAACTCTTCCCTACACTTTCTTCCTCAGGAGCTGAAGACGAGAGGGGCGACCACTCTCTCAGCTGTAGTGCGCGAGCGTACGCACGTGCCCGCTCTCGCCCCTCTAAGCGGTGATGCAGGGCACGTTCTCCTCGTGGTCACAGGCGTGGATGGCGTAGTTGAAGCGCGTGCCAGCAGGGCAGGTCATCTCATAGGCCCGGCCGTTCAGACACATGACGTACTTGGAGCAGTCAGGGTGGAAGTTGTAGAGGACCTCGGGGTCACACTCCTGTCCTTGCTTCAGGGCCACGGCCTGTGTGGGGGGTGAGAAGAGGGGGGTGGGTGATAATGATAATGATAATCATAATGATACTAATGATGACATCACTACTACTACTACTACTTACTACTACTAGTGATAATAGTACATCTATTGATGATTATGATGGTGGTGGTGAGAGAGAGAGAGAGGGAAGATGAAATGGAATTCTAATTGGAAAGATTGGAAATTTTGAGAGAGAGAGAGAGAGAGAGACAGAGAGAGAGAGAGTTCTTTTTCCTCTCTTTCCCTCCCTTACTTGATTCCTTCCTGTCTCCCTCACCTACCTTGCTCTTCCCTCCCTCCCTTTCTTTTCTTCATTCATTTCATCGTGCTGGTCATGGGCATGTACACATATTATTATTTTTTTCCCTGCTTTCTAATTTCTTTCTTCTTTTTCTATTTTTCTTTCTTTCCTTCCTTCCTTCCTTCATTCCTTCCTTCCTTCCTTTCCCCCTTCCTTCCTTCCTTCCTCTCTTCCTTCCTTCCTTCCCTTCCTTCTTTCCTTCTTCCCCCTTCCTTCCTTCTTCCCCCTTCCGTCCTTCCTTCCTTTCTCCCTTCCTTCCGTCCTTCCTTCCTTCCTTCCTTCCGTCCTTCCTTCCTTTCTCCCTTCCTCCTTCCTTCTTCCCCTCTTCCGTCCTTCCTTCCTTTCTCCCTTCCTTCCTTCCGTCCTTCCTTCCTTTCTCCCTTCCTTCCGTCCTTCCTTCCTTCCTTCCTTCCTTCCGTCCTTCCTTCCTTTCTCCCTTCCTTCCTTCCTTCCTTACTTCCTTTCTCCCTTCCTTCCTTCCTTCTTCCACCTTCCTTCCTTCCTTCTTCCCCCTTGCTTCCTTCCTTCTTCCCCCTTCCTTCCTTCCTTCTTCCCTCCCTCCCTTCCTTCCTTCCTTCCTTCTTCCCCCTCCCTTCCTTCCTTCTTCCCTCCCTACCGTCCTTCCTTCCTTTCTCCCTCACCTGTTGGTCCTGGGCATGCACACAGGTCATCATGGTCTGGTCCCAGCGGGTGTTCTCCTGGCACTCCTGCAGTTTGGCCACCCCGTTGTCGCAGTGGTAGTAGCGGCTGGGGTTGTTGCTGTTGGCGATGAAGGTGGATTTGTCCTCGGGGCATTTGTCTGGTGGGGGAGGGGGGGAGGGAGGCAGAAAAGAGAATAGAAACGTTGGAGTTGACATAATTTTATTATGAGGATTTCTTTGAATGCAGTTTGGGAAAGGTGATCAATGGTGGGGAGTGAGGGCTGTTTGTGTTACTTGGATGTATGTGAGTACGTGTGTGTGTGTGTGTGTGTGTGTGTGTGTGTGCGTACGTGCGTGCGTGCGTGCATGTATGGGAGGAGGGTGAGTATGTATGTGTACTCGATGGTGTGTGTGTGTGTGTGTGTGTGTGTGTGTGTGTGTGTGTGTGTGTGCACGCGCACGTTTGTATAGAAGTAAAGGTGTGTGTGTGTGTGTAAATGTCTACATATATCTATAAACACACACACACACATACATACATATATATATATATATATATGTGTGTGTGTGTGTGTGTGTGTGTGTGTGTGTGTGTGTGTGTGTGTGTGTACTCTACCGCCCTCCTCATCTCCATCCACTCTTGTCCAAACCCTAAGACCCCCACCTCTCTCTCTCTCTTTCTCTTAACTCAAACACCACACCCCTCTTCTCTCCCATACTTCTCCTCCAAACACACACACAAACACACACACACAAACACACACTCACACACACACACACACACACACACACACACACACACACACACACCCCTCCCCTTCCCTCTCCCAAACCTTCACCGACGTCACAGTGTCAGACTCTGGTGAAAAACTGGCTTGATTCAAATCGCCCGCCATTTATAGTCCGGTTCAGGCTTTAAATTAAGAATACTAGTTATTACCTGCAGTGTGTGGATGTATGTATGAAATGATGTATGTGATACTTTTTTACATTTGTATCTTCGTAATATTTGTAGGAGCTGTTGTTGGCTTTTACAGTTATGGTCCCCATGTTGTTTACTTGTCTATGTTGTGATAATGCACCTGACCAAATTTCTCCAGTTGGAGATAATAAAGTTATTCTTATCTTATCTTATCTTATCTTATCTTAAGTGCTGACCTCCACAGGGCTCAGAGTTGCACTTCACAGTCTGGTTCTGGGTGTCCGGCCCCACACAGTAGCTGCCGCCATAAGCGGGGGCGGGGTTATCGCACGTGCGGGAACGCCATTGGTCCTTGGTGCCCTCGCCACAGAGGGCGCTGCACTCATCGTAGTCCTCCCAGGCGGTGAAGGCGCTCCAGCCTCCATCAACTGCCAAGTGTGGACATTGTATCGTCATCATCATCATCATCATTATCAGTATCATCATCGTCGTCGTCGTCATCCGTTTTATCATGATCATCGTCATCTTCATTGTCAGTTTATTCACCATCACCACCACCACCACCACCACCACCACAACCATCATCATCAATACCATCATCGTCATCATCGTAACAGGGCGGAGCTACCTGATCTGTCATCCCCAAAACGGGCCCTGATCAGACCAGACATTGTCGTCATTATTGTCATCTTCAACTACAGCTTTGTTGTCATCGTCTTCGTCGTAATTGTGGTCGTCTTCATCATCATCACCATTGTCACCAATTTCACAGATATGATCAAAATCTTTGTTCTCGAACCCGTAGCTGTCAGTAGTCAAGATAGCAATCGTTGAAAACAAGAGTCAGCGACTGAAAATTAGCGCCTGAGAGTAAATGACATGTAACAATGCTTTGGACAAAACTTGCACACCAAAAGTTATTGCTGAGAACAAAACAGTTAAAAAAAAACTAGTTTAAGGGACAGTGATGACGAAGACTATCTTATAGAGAGGTATAAAGAGAAGAAAAAAAGACACAAAACAAACCGAGACACAGAGAGAGAAAGACACAGAACAGAGACAGAGACAGAGACACAGAGACAGAAAGACACACAGAACAGAGACAGAGACAGAGAGACACAGAGACAGAAAGACACAGAACAGAGAGAGAAAGACACAGAACAGAGAGAGAGACAGAAAGACACAGAACAGAGAGAGAGACAGAAAGACACAGAACAGAGAGAGAAAGACACAGAACAGAGAGAGAGACAGAAAGACACAGAACAGAGAGAGAGACAGAAAGACACAGAGACAGAGACAGAGAGACACAGAACAGAGAGAGAGAGACAGAAAGACACAGAGACAGAGACAGAGAGACACAGAACAGAGAGAGAGACAGAAAGACACAGAGACAGAAAGACACAGAACAGAGACAGAAAGACACAGAACAGAGAAAGAGACAGAAAGACACAGAACAGAGAGAGAGACAGAAAGACACAGAGACAGAGACAGAGAGACACAGAACAGAGAGAGAGACAGAAAGACACAGAGACAGAAAGACACAGAACAGAGACAGAAAGACACAGAACAGAGACAGAGACAGAAAGACACAGAACAGAGAGAGAGAGACAGAAAGACACAGA
>JAAQRG010067197.1:0-7500 GCA_011634625.1 Babylonia areolata | reverse complement strand
GACGTGGTGGGGGAGGGTTGTGGATTACGGAATGTCCCCCACACCCCTACCCCCTCCCCTCCCACCCACACCATCCTTCCCCTTCCAATTCCCCTTGCGAGTCAACCAGCCGTCGAAAGGCACACACCCCTGGCAGGGGACTGCCGTTCCCCCACCCACCCCAACCCCTACCACCCATACCATCAGGAATTCGTTCACAGTCGGGTGATCAGCTGTAGCGCTGACGGGCGCAACAGCCCGAGTGGTTATTAAAAGCGTTGGACTTTCAATCTGATTGTCCCAGGTTCAAATCCCGGTAACGGTGCCTGGTGTACCAGTAAAAAGGTGGAGATTTTTTTTCCCACCCCCCCCCATCTCTCTAATGTGCAGACCTGCTTGTGCCTGAACCACCACTTCGTTTTGTGTATACTTCAAGCAGAAGATCAAACACGCTCTTTAAAAAAAAATGATCCTGCAATCCATGTAATATGCAGCGTCTGTTCAAACGTGTAGTTTGTGTGTGTGTCTGTGTGTGTGTGTGGGGGGGGGGGATCCAGTGCGTGCATGTGTGAGTATGCACAAGATTTCATATTGATATGCACTTGTATGTATCCTAATTTCTACTGTATCTGTGTTTGTGTATGATTTTCGACTTATGTTCGTATCTTATGTACTATCCCTCCACCCCCCCACCCCCAATATTCCTTGTGACCCCGGTACACTTGGTAATAAATAAAGACATATGCAATTCTATTCTATTCTATGTAAGCGTTCGTTTGGGTTATAGATAACAAGAACATACCCAGCATGCATATCCCAGAAAACGGAGTATGGCCGCCTACATGGCGGGGTAATTAAAAAAAACACAAAAAAAAAACACGGTCATACACGTAAAAGCCCACTCGTGTGCATACGAGTGAACGTGGGAGTTGTAGCCCACGAACGAAGAAGAAGACGAAGAAGAAGACAAAGAAGAAGAAGACGAAGAAGAAGACGAAGAAGAAGAAGAAGAAGAAGAAGAAGAAGCTGAATCGCTGTGGTCGTAGCAGGTTCCGGTTCGGTAATTCCCGTTTCGATCCACTATTTGATCGTGTCATCATGATCATCCTCTCAATGGCCTGTCCCAACCCACCTGCCCACCCTCTCTCTCCCCTCTCTCTCTCTCTCTCTCTCTGTCTCTGTGTGTCTATCTATCTCTCTGTCTCTCTCTGTCTTTTTTTCTCTCTCTCAAAACATATAATTCTTAAACGATACAATACGATACGATATGAAACATGATGATACGACACGACACGACACGACATGACACATTGTCTCCGTCTCTCTCTTTCTCTTTCTTCTTTCTCTCTCTCTCTCCTCTCTCTCTCTCACCTCTCTAAGCTCTCTCTTCTCTCTCTCTTTCTCTGTCTCTTCTCTCTCTCTCTCTCTCTCCTCTCTCCCTCCTCTCCTCTCTCTCCACTATCCCTTCTCTCTTTCTCTGTCTCTTCTCTCTATCTCCTCTCTCTCTTCTCTATCTCTTCTCTCTCTGTCCTCTCTCTCTCCTCTCTCTCTCTCTCCTCTCTCCTTTCTCTCTTCTCTCTCTCTCTCCTCTTTCCCCCTGTCTTTTTCTCAAAACACACAAAGACAAACATACAGAGAAAGAGAGAATAAAGAGAGAGAGAACAAGGGAGTGGGAGAATAAAGAGAGAGAGAGAGAACAATAGAGAACAAGAGAAAGATAGAGAACTGAAACTGAAACAGAGAACAACACACACACACACACACACACACACACACACACACACACAAAGGAGATTACGATCAGAAACAGCTGACACCGCTGTGTAATGTACCCATACTCCAGGCAGGAGGGGACTAATAAAATCACAGGATGGGGGGGGGGGGGGCGGGGGTCACCGAACTTAACAGCATGTTTATGTATGTTGTCGCTGTGTCATAGTCCCCACCCTGTACCCGCCTTAAAGCACCCCAGGAGATCCATTCTGTGGATGCCTACAGTCATCAACTCGATGGTGGGTCGCGCTCGGAATTTTAACGTTGTTACGCTTCGAAACGTGGAGTGGAGAAGAAGGGTTTGTATGATAGTCAGTCGTGTCCGACTATGACCATCAGAACAGCAGAGGAGGTAAACTGCTGTCCCGACCTATTTGGGGGGCTAGAATTTGATTATAGTGGAGAGTGTCTTGCCCAGCTTACATCCGCACTCTCTCTCTCTCTCTTTCTCTCTCTCTTTCTCTCTCTCTCTCGGCCAAGAGGGTTTTTAGGACGGTCGGCGTTGGGGATGGTTCCCAAAAGGCCAGCTACCCCCCCACCCCCACCCACCCACCCATCCCCTCAAGGCTGCAGCACTAAGAACTAGTGCAATTTTGCTTCCTGGTTTGAGTGTCATAGTCCTTCACAAAAGACTTAGCTGTACATGATTTCCTCATTGCAATGGAGAAACTGAATTAATTGATTGTACGGCTCTCACTTTTGCTACTGTAAAAACAAGAGAGGCAAGGCCTTCAAGACTCACTTGTGATAAATTAAGTCCCCTAGCATAATTACAGAGTAATTTCCCTTTTTTACTATCTGCACCAAAACGTTTGCAAAATAAATAAAACTTCAATGCTTAGCAAAAGAAGTTCCTGTTTGAACGAAAAATGATAATAATGACTGCTCTTGTTGTTGGGTCAGAATATGAGATCAAAGTGCCAAGTTTAGAGAATACAAAAAATATAAATATAACAGTAAATGCAGTTTGCATATAATTAGGCTTCTTTTTTTTTCTTTTTTTGTGCCCATCCCAGAGGTGCAATATTGTTTTAAACAAGATGACTGGAAAGAACTGAATTTTTCCTATTTTTATGCCTAATTTGGTGTTAACTGACAAAGTATTTGCAGAGAAAATGTCAATGTTAAAGTTTACCACGGACACACAGACACGCACACACACACACACAACACAACACACACACAAACAACCGAACACCGGGTTAAAACATAGACTCACTTTGTTTACACAAGTGAGTCAAAAATCTGTGATATTATAAGCTGGGTGTTAGACCTGTGGGTAAGTACCGTACGTAGTAGTAGCCTAGTCGTGAAGCGTCAGCGTAGATAAGAATCGAGAGACTCTAAGCGTGCTCATCATGCATGGGGCGTCATCCAGTTTTGCCTATTCCAGTTTTGCCTATTGCCGTTTCGCCTACTAGTCAGCTTGTGATCCCCTTTTCGCCTTTTTCCACTGGTTCGCTTATGAACTCAGTTTTCTCGGTGTGTGCGTGTGCGCGCGCGCGCGCGCGTGTGTGTGTGTGTGTGTGTGTGTGTGTGTGTTAAGGCGCGTGTGTCTGTGTGTTAAAGAAAAAGAACAACAAACAAAACAACACACAATAGGACCATTTCCTTCAGTAGAGAATTACAAGTGTTCACGAAAGTTTACACTGAGTGGTATCTGAGCACAAACATTACTCGTGTGTATCTGTATGTTTGACAGAGACAGACAGACAGACAGACAGACAGAGACAGAGAGTGAGAAAGAGAGAGAATTGGGTGACAGCGAGACAGACAGACGGACCGTGAGACAGAGAGACAGAGAAGTTGAGTAGGCGAAACGAGCCTCACGTTGGCGTAACGGGACAAAGAGTCTCAAGAGTACCTTGATGGTCTATGGGTGTGTGCGTGTGTGTGTCTGTGTCTGTGTGTTTGCGCGCGCGCGTGTGTGTGTGTGTGTGTGAGTGCGTGTGTGTGTGTGTGTGTGTGTGTGCGTATGTATGTCTTTGTGTGTCACTGTGTTGCAGGAAGACGGGGTTGGCCAGTTGTGTTCTATGACTTTTATTGTCATTAATTCCCTTGCAGGACTGAGCCGCAGACTTTGAATATCAAAGCAGATACCGATAATTATCAGGAAGCAAAGAGAGAAGGGAAAAGGGAATGATAATAATAATAATGATGATGGTGATGGTGATGATGATGCTGCTGCTGATGATGATGATGATAAAAATAAAATTATTATTAATAATAATAATAATAATAATAATAATAATAATAATAAATAAATAAATAAATAAATAGATAAATAATAATGATAAATTAAACAACAATAAACCTCGGGGAAAAAAAGAAGAAAAAAAAAAGAATAAATCAGCGGTTTGGCAAGCCTCAAGACCAACCTTTTTTTTCATGGGAAGCAATCTTTAATGGCTTTAAAGTTCGTGCGCAATGGACTAAGGTTGTCTCCCTTAGACCAGCGCACGCACCATTCACGAATATTGTGTGCGAAGAATTGTAAGTCTGAAGGCATTGTTGTTTGAGATTCTATTGTCAACGAATGACAGAAAAAAAAAAAGCGAAGCATACACACAAACAACGAAAGATATAAACAATAATATCATTTCATTCAAATGTGTATGTCTCTGTCTCTGTCTGTGTCTCTGTCTGTCTGTCTGTCTGTCTGTCTCTCACTATCTCTCTTCCACAATTGTTGTTGTTGTTGTTGTTGTTTAACGTTTTACACGGATTTAAAGACTAGGCCAACGAAGAACAACAACAATAAGAAAATAATTAGTCGGAGGAAATAGACAGAATCTGATACCAGAATAAATACGAATCCCAACGTAAAAAGAAACAAACAAACTACAAATATCAACACTGATTTTTTCCCTGTACTCTTTCCATTCAGTTTCGTTTCGAAGGCGGAAATAGTTGTAAATCGGTTTAAAACATTGTTGATCAATATATCATACTCTACATTTCAAATGTAGAGTATGTGTGTGTATTTCTCTTTTTATCACAACAGATTTCTCTGTGTGAAATTCGGGCTGCTCTCCCCCAGGGAAAGCGCGTCGCTACTCTACAGCGCCACCCTTTTCTTCTTTTTTTTTTCTTTTTTTTTTTTTTTTCCTGCGTGCAGTTTTATTTGTATTTCCTTTCGAAGTAGATTTTTCTACAGAATTTTGCCAGGAACAACCCTTTTACTGCCGTGGGTTCTTTTACGTGAGCTAAGTGCATGCTGCTCACAGGATCTCGGTTTATCGTCTCATCCGAATGACTAGCGTCCAGACCACCACTCAAGGTCTAGTGGAGGGGGAGAAAATATCGGCGTCTGAGCCGTGATTCGAACCAGCGCGCTCAGATTCTCTCGCTTCTTATGCGGACGCGTTACCTCTAGGCTGTCACTCCACTCCGTATTATAATGTTGTTGTTTCTTTTTTCTTTTTTTTTCTTTTTTTTAACCAATTTACAACTATTTCAGTCTTAGAAATGAAACAGCACAAGGGGAAGAAATGTGGCTGTGGCCAAACAAACTTCAGTTATACATTCGTTTGTCAATTTTGCGCGGGGCTGAAAACAAAAAATATGCATCGTCCAACGAAGCGAAAGAACAGCAAACTTCACAAAAGCTCATTCACAGAATGCGTGGGTTGTGTGAACGTGAACTTCACAACAACAACAACAACAACAAAAAAACGCATTGCACGTGCTTCTTGTATTCTACTCACTTTTCAGCGAAAAGACAGCCTGGGTTAATACTGATGATATTTCTCTGCCGCAGCAGAAATTACCGAAGGTTTTCTGCATTTTGTTGTTCTCACCCTTCTGAAGGAGCAGTCTCTTGCATTTTGCTCAAGTGTCAACCCAAAGGAAGCAGAAGAATATAACCGTAAGTGTTTTATGATGTACGCATGATTGTATTACATTGCATTGCATTGTATTATGGTTTTTTTTTTAATTGTCTTGTATTGTATTATATTGCATTGTTCGCATTACGTTTTGTCACAGGGAATTTATCTGTACGAAATTCTTTTTCTTCTTCTTGTGCGTTCGTGGGCTGCAACTCCCACGTTCTCTCGTATGTACACGAGTGGGCTTTTACGTGTATGACCGTTTTTTTCCCCGCCATGTTGGCAGCCATTCTCCGCTTTCGGGGTGTGTGCATGCTGGGTATGTTCTTGTTTCCATAACCCACCGAACGCCGACACGGATGACGGGATCTTTAACGTGCGTATTTGATCTTCTGTTAGCGTATACACACGAAGGGGATTCAGGCACTGGGCAGGTCTGCACGTAATATTGACCTGGGAGATCGTAAAAATCTCCATCCTTTACCCACCAGGCGCGGTCACTGTGATTCGAACCCGGTACCCTCAGATTGAAAGTCCAACGCTTTAACCATTCGGCTATTGCGCCCGTCAGTGCGAAATTGGAAACCGCTCTCCCCGGGGAGAGTACGTCGCCATAGCACAGCGCCACCCTTTCACTCATTCTGTTGTCTGCAAGTGTAATAATTAATTTGTGTTGCCGTCAAAGTGGGTTTTTCTGCATAATTCTGCCAGAGACGACAACCACCCTTTCGTTGCCGTGAGCTCTGTTGCGTGCGCGAAGTGCATGCTACAAACGGGACCTCCGGTTTATCGTTTCACAGTCCACCACAGTCCACCAAAGTCTAATAAGTGGGAGGTAGGGGGGGGATAGGGAGGAAGTGGGGGGGGGGCAGGGGGGGGAGAGAAAAGACTGGCGAAAATGAGATTCAAAAGTGCAGAAATATGACTTTGATGAACAACTGTTGATAGGCAAATTAGCATGCAAATGCAAACCCTAAAACCAAACTGCTATACCGAGGAGGGGCGTGTAAAGGCCCCAAGGCAGAATTTTTGCCCCAAATACTGTACCTGTGCCTGTACGAGTGTGTGTGTGTGTGTGTGCGCGCGCGCGCGCCCCTAAAGTTGACTTAAGATTTTGCACCTTTTAAATATTATTATTAGTAGTATTTTTATGTATTTATCTATTATTATTATCTTTTTTTTAATTATTTCTTTAAAATTATTTATCATCTTTTATTTATTTATTTATTTATTTATTATTATTTATTTTGTTGTTTTTGCTTTTTTTTATTTTTTTTTTTATTTTTTTTTTTTTCACCTTTTTCTATCTTTTTTTTCCTAAGGCCTGACTAAGCGCGTTGGGTTACGCTGCTGGTCAGGCATCTGCTTGGCAGATGTTGTGTAGCGTATATCAGTGGATTTGACCGAACGCAGTGACGCCTCCTTGAGCTACTGGTACTGGTACTGGTACTGATACTGATACTGGTACTGATACTGGTACCCGATTCCTTTCTTTTCCTGTCCCAGAGCCGGTCCAAGGATCCGATCACTCGTTGAGCACGTCAACATGACAATGACAGGAAGAGCGATGATTGTCCTGGCGATGATGATGACGACGATGACGCTGGTTTTGACGACGTTGGATGCCCGCGTCATAAATTCCTTTCATTCTCAGGTAGATGTGTACGGGTGAGAGAGAGAGAGATTGCTTGCTCTTGGTCGTCATCAATGCCGTCACTTTTTGTCTTCTTCTTCTTCTTCCTTTATACAACCAACATCATTATATTGATGGTTCTGTTGTAGTTTTGGGAGGTTGCTGAGGATTGCGCTGTTGTGAGGATTGGAAAAAAAAAAAAATTCGCGACATGGTCAGCCAGTGTACGTTCAGCGTGCACTGACATGATGATGCCAAGCCTCTGCATCAGCTGTGAGCTGGGGG
>JAAQRG010067196.1:0-11040 GCA_011634625.1 Babylonia areolata | reverse complement strand
CTATCAGGTCCTGCAGCTTTTCTAGGTTTATTTTCATAAAGACAAGTACGACTTCCTTTCTTGAGATCGATCGATTGAATTCATAAAAATAATCATCTCCTTCCGCACTATTACCTGCCATATCATTTGAATCAGTTTCCTGTTCAAGCAGTGTTTTAAATTGGTGGTATCACTCGTCTAATATTATAATATTATATTGTTCGGTACTTGTCTATGTTGAGGACAGATTTTTTTTTAACGTTATTCCTAAATTCCTGTTGGGTGTAAACTGACTGAATTAAAACATTTAAAAGATTATTATTAAACATTTTTTCATCCTTTACAGTGAATTTTCATACTCACGTCTGGCTGCACAATACTCGTTACGATCATCTGAATTTTGCGTACGTCGACATTTGTTTAGTAATCTTCTGACAACCTTTCTTTTGATATTACACTCAAAGTCAAACCAGTCCTGTGACTTTTTTTCTTTGCTGCACCATCATCTGCACCGTTTTCAGTGGTATTACTCCCACACCGCTCATTCCGAGTCCCCCATACACAGCCACAGCCTGGTTCGTCCATCAAAGTCCCAGTGCCGGCAGTCCGCAGGGAACCATCGATATTAGGTCGCCAGGAGGCCACACACCAGAGGAGGCCCTTCGGAGTCACTTCGGTGGTGTTCAGTGGTGCCTGTTCTGATTTACCTTACTTAGGACACCACCTACATTGCCCCCTACTGACAATAATGGTTTAGTCGCGTAGCCAGACTGAGTGAGCGTCTCCCTCAGTGTGGAGACAGCCACCACGTCCCTCCACGAACCCACCGATACTGAAGAGGTCGACAAGACTCACCCCAAGCATGGAAGTTGAGGGCTATCGAGACTGTGGTCACCATGACAGCAGGGCATTAAAGGCCACAGAAGTTGAGACTTGTTTGTTTATATTGGTAATGATGAAGGAGAAGGAGGAGGATGACGATGATGACGATGATGATGTTGCTATGGAGGTCCATTTTGGTTTGGGACTACGAGACAAGGCTGTACTCTACGTTTCCTGTCATAATGATATCCCGGCGTCAACCAGGCTAGAGAGATACAGACACTTGTGGTGTTAGTCAGGTAATTAGAGCAACACACCCAAAGAAGCATCCGTGAAGTGGATGATACTCGACTGTGTGGTCCCATTCTCCCCATTTAAACCCAGAGCACACTCAACCCTGGGTAGGAGCTGGCCACGGGCCGAAAAACCCACCTCCGCTGGGATTCGAACCCATGTCCTCCCAGCCGACAGTCCGCGACCCTAACCACTTCGCCACGGCGTCTGGTTATCCTGTGATTTCTTATTACTAACAGAGATTCGTTTGAACATGCATGTTGCCATACATCGAATACATTCACTAAACATAGAAAGAGCATCATTAACATCAACATAAATCATAGCAACTGCAGAATTCACACGACGTATACTGGCCTGATCCGAATTCATCTCAGCATTTGCATCATTCCAAACAAATTTCTCAAAAGTAACCCTAACTATGTTTTCTTTTGGAAAACGTATTGACAATTTAAGTGGAAGATGGTCTGAATCGATTATTTCCAAAACATTTGAATCACCACGGTCACAAACAAAATAAAATAATTCACATGACATAATAGAATAATCAATTAGACCACCACCCGAATCAGAAATGTGGCTGTAGTGTCCATCATGGTCACTATAACACACATCATTCAGAATGTACAAATTCAAAGCAGTGCACGCATTTAACAAACATTTACTATTAGCGTTAATGCATTTATCCTGTGAGGATCGTTCGTGGTAAACTGGCTAGCTGGTATTAAACTGTCTGTCATGATTTGATTCGATGTCCTGCGAAATATTGGATATTCTAATATTGAAATCTCCAGAGAAAAAAATCAACACATCTCCATGGGGAATTAGGCATTCACTAAGACAATCTTCCATAATTCCATTTTTAATGTAAACAAGAGAGACAAGGCCTTCAAGACTCACTTGTGATACACTTTTAAAAAAATCTAATTGTTAAAATGTGTTCTGTATTTGTTATTATAACGCTTCAGGTTAAAAAAAAAAAAAAAAGCCCTGACGGCAGATTCGAAGCCCGCGTGTTCGGGTGAGAAGAAACTGTCTTACCCAGTACACTATCGTGGCTTCTTACCTGACGTTCAAAAGTATAACATTTAAACATGCTTTTTTAAAGGACGATAAATTCATTGCAGTATTCGCAGTGAGAACGCTGTTTAGATCATATTATTCTGGTGTATCTTGTGCATTCAAAAATTTTTTAAGGGCAATTAAAAATTCTTTTTAAGTCCGCGGCAAAGGAGACGTGGCCATCGCCACAATCACACTGCAACATTTAGCCGTTTTCTCTGGATCTAGACAGATGTACAATTTTAGTTACACCCGCCGGGAACCGTATGACACGGACGATTCAATTTCTCTTTTATGTTCATTCTGTTTTTATAGTTTTAAAGTTGATATGAAAATTGCGTATTTTGTTCAACTAATAACATGTAGAGCCAAGTACATGTACTTCTAAACGTCGTATGAAGTGATAAGGACTTCATTTTGAGAAAAGTCAAGACTGGAAATTTTTACGTTTCATCAAGGGTATTAACTCTCGTGGTTTATTATTTCAACTGTGAATCCCGACTGATTTTGTTGGTATTTTTATGGCAGTTTGGGGCATAATCAAGTAAGCGATGAGGCGTTCACAAATCGTTCTCTGAATAAATATTTAACGGTCTCCTTCTTCAACTTTCTTTCACATGTTATCGTGTATTGTCAATTGAATATAGGATGGAACGGGCAGGTCAACAACTTAAAACAAAATGGCGTTCGCGCGGAATATGAGCACGCGCTTTGAATATGTATAAATATGTGTACGCAATTGATTTTTGCCCATGACCTTCAGGGCTCAGCCAATAGATCTATAAAGTCCACTAGTAGTATTGATTTTAGTATTTTCCGAAAAAGACCACTTGGGCGAAAGAACATAGTGAAAGCCCTGTACACTGAGAGTAAAACACACAAGCTTTTTTATGTATTGAGTATAATTTCAAAATGTAATGTTTAAGATGAGAAAGATCAGTTTAAAGCAAATTAACGCCCCTAGCATTAATTACAGAGTAATTTCCCTTTTTTACTATCTGCAGCAAAGGCATGCACCAGAAATATAACTTCCATGCTTAGCAAAAGAAGTTCCTGTTTCAACAAAAAAAAGATAAAAATGACTGCTTTAGTTGAGTCAGAATATCAGATCAAAGTGCCAAGTTTAAAGAATAATAAAAAAAATATATATATAACAGTAAATTCAGTTTGCATATAATTTGGCTTCTCTTTTCTTCTTTTTCTTTTTTTGTGTGCCCATCCCAGAGGTGCAATGTTGTTTTAAACAAGATGACTGGAAAGAACTGAATTTTTCCTATTTTTATGCCAAATTTGGTGTCAACTGACAAAGTATTTGCAGAGAAAATGGCAATGTTAAAGTTTACTGCGGACACACAGACACACACACAGACAATCGAACACCAGGTAAAAAATGAATGTATAGAATGGAGAACCCTTTGGATGTACTTACGTGCAGACAAACAACACATCTTTATCAAGGCTAAACAGTGATTTGTCAAGAATGAATAAAAGAATGTTCTTATGTTCCATGTCTATCTTTTTACACATTGTACAAGTCCTTTCTTAACCAAACATAAAACACCACCAGAACACTTTCCTTGTGTTGAAAGCTGAACAGCGGGTTGACTGGACGCAGTAAACCCAGGAAATTTATTGGCTTGGACATATTCATGGAAAGTTTCGACTAAACGTACAAAGTCAGATGAAAATAGAAAGTTTGTAAAGTCTGGATTTTCTAATTTGGAAATCAGTCTCTGCATTGACAAACCTCGTGCAGCACGTTCCTTGCACGGCGAATGCTTGTGCACGACTGTCCCGAATAGAAAACAACCAGGTCGTGTTAGGACACGTGGCGAGTCCTTGAGGCCAGTAGAGAGAGAGAGAGAGAGAGAGAGAGAGAGATGTTTATAGTGTGTGTGTGTGTGTGTGATCTTATCATATACCTAAATGATTTATTGACATGAATGGAACCGTTGGTGTTGAAGCCATCGTTTTCAAATCTCGTAAATACTACAGATGACAGCTGTAGCCATTCATGATTTACAACTTATTTACGTTCAACAGGAGAACATCAATAATACAGGTAATAAATCTCCGCTGCTCCCTGTTTGACAAAGACAGTCGCAGTGTTTAAAAAGATGCACAGAACTGTTCCGTTCCACTATTGTTTTCACAGACGCTAACCGTGCATCTATCCTACCACATTAGTCAATGTGGAAGAGTGGCTCCAAGTGTGTCAGGTAATATTAATCGTTGACACTTGTTTCGTGAAGCCACCAACATCTGACAGTCTAGGGCCGTATTGAAGACAAAAATCATTTTGTCTGAAGGTAAGTCATCTTTGACATGGCAGGAGACACGCGGGTACGGTTTACTTTGAAGATTCAGTTATCTTCGTATTCATGACACACCAAGTGCACTGAGGCAGCTAACCAATCGACTGTGGATAAAAAAAACCCCGGGGATTCCCCTCTGCACATGTTCTTTTACCGTGCTACAGTATGACATTAAAAAAAACTTCAGTGGTAAAGGGTTGATTATAGTCAGCAGCCTGTCAAATCTGGGGGCCACTTTCGCATTCTAACACTTTGTCCTGCCTGCTTTTCAGCTAACTGCCAAAAAAAAAACAACAACAACAAAAAAAAACAAAAAAAAAAAACAAAAAAAAAAAAAACATGAAGCAAAATAACGGAGTTCGGATTCAAATATTTATCTGGAATGAACGAATTTCAACGATTTGCAAATTTCGGTAATTCCATAATTTATTGTCTGCAAGTGAAGTCACTTTACAGCGACATACGTAATTCATGTGGAATATAATCACGTCTGCCACTCTCAGTACTTCACTTTTGACTGCCAAGTGAACAAAGGATGAGATCAAATTACCAGGGGCCGTGTTCAAGACACGGTCTCTAAACAAAACGCCTGCTTTCCCTCAACAAAACCAGCGCAACAAAAGGATTCGCCGTATCTACCTCTGCTTCGTGGGCTGTCACCCATGGCACATAGAAAGGGTAAATTTGCCTTCTGGTTTGTAGACCTTCGTGGGCAGTCATCCATGGCAGACAGTAAGGGTAAATTTGCCTTCTGGTTTGTTGACCCGCGGGTAGGCTCTCGTGTTCTTGAATACCGGATATTGCTAAACCTGGGGCAGTTTGCCTTGCCTTTAAAAAAAAAAAAAATTATTATTTAAAAATTTTTTTTTTTTAAATTTATTTATTTATTTTATCTTATTTTATTTATTTATCTATTTATTTTTGTACGCTTATAGTTGACTTCATCACGTTTTTGCGCCTTATACATATTAAAATTATTAGTAGCAGTTCTTTTTTTAATGTATTTATCTATTATTTATTTACTTTTTTTTTCTCAAGGCCTGACTAAGCGCGTTGGGTTAAGCTGCTGGTTAGGCATCTGCTTGGCAGATATGATGTAGCGTATATGGATTTGTCCGAACGCAGTGACGCCTCCTTGAGCTACTGAAACTGAAACTGAAACTGAGGCTGATCACCCGCAGACACGATGGTCTCTTGAATACGGCCCCAGGACTGATGAAGGGACAGCATTCTGTTTCATCTCGTCCATCTTCACACTTTGACTCGATATTACAATCCAGGTGATGTTGAAAATCATGTTGAGTATCAAATACAGAGCAATGGAAGATAGCGCTGGTCAAATTGACATGTTGATTTCTTTCAGAAAGTGCAGCTACATTGTGTTTCAAACCGGTTACCAAGGGCAACACAACGAGAAACTTTAAAACTTCAGTGTTATCGATGACAGCTGAGGAAGAAAGAGTTCTGTACACAACACATCCATGGTGTCAAACTCTTGAACGCCAATCATAATAATCGAACTAGATAGAACCATCTTTTCTTCGAAGCTCCCTTTTTTTAAATAATAATAATGATAATAATGGTATTTATATGGCGCTGAATATTATGCAGAGACAAATCAAAGGGCTTTCGCACCAGTCATTCACACTCATGCAGAACTCTAAAACTGGATAAACTGAAGACAAGGAAGACGCAGGGAAGGGAGGCTATTTTGGGAAGAGATGGGTTTTAAGGCCAGACTTGAAAGAGCTGAGTGCGGAGACTTGACGAAGCGAAAGAGGAAGTTCATTCCAATTGCAAGGACCACAGACAGAGAAAGAACGGCGGCCATATATCTATCTATCTATCTATCTATCTATCTATCTATCTCTCTCTCTCTCTCTCTCTCTCTCTATATATATATATATATATATATATATATGCCCGCCCGTCAATTAGTGAATGAATTGGTGGTTATCACGCTATTGGTCACAGGTGCATTCCTTTCTATCACATATCATGGAAGATATTTTCACTCCCTGTTCCCTGAGAATGTTTGTGAGCATAAACTGTTTTATGTGTATTAGTATGGCGAGAGGGTAGGGGAGAGAGGGGGAAGTGTGTGTGTGTGTATGGGGTGGGGGGGGGATATGGATGTGTGAGGTTGTATGTGTTTGGGGGAGGGGGCGGGGGGAGGAGGAAGGGGCATGTAAAATAAAAATAAAAATCACTTGCGACAAATGAACGATTTAACTTCTTGTCAGGGTTAAATTAATGAATACTCTTTGAAGTAACTACTACCGTATAATGCTTCACTGTTTAATTGGTGGAAACCATTTATGTGTTCTTCTTTTATTTCTTTGCAGTTGTAACTTGTGTGAGTGTGTGTGTGTGTGTGTGTGTGTGTGTGTGTGTGTGTGTGTGTGTGTGTGTGTGCGTGCGTGTGTGTGTGTGTGTGTGTGTGTGTGTGTGTGTGATTTGGTTTCATGTGTTTTCTGGACAAATATAACTTTGACTGGAAGGAGAAAAACAAAACAAAACAAAACAAAAAAAAACAACAAACAACAAACAAACAACAAAACAAACAAACAAACCCCCCCAAAAAAAAACCAACCAACAAACAAAACAAAACAAAACAACAAAAAACGTGTGTACTTAAAGCGTAGCTTTTCCGCCATCAGTATACAAAAATAAGTGATAGTCTGACACACTCCATACAGCACACACTGACTGGAAAGTCTTCCTCGTAATTCGAACTGGCAGTCTGACGAGTTGACTTGCAGCACTGTGATCTGTGTCGTGTTGAGGGTCCAGAAGTATTCCACTCCTGCTGGACACAACCTGTGAATTGACAGTGGACCGGCAGTGAGGTTGTTGGGTGTGCCGGTCCTGCTCCAGAGACCTGTGGCAGTCCAGGGAACCTGTGTGCTCTCCCATGTGCCCTGTATACAGCGTTACCTTCCCACATGCCCTGTATACAGTGTTACTTTCCCACATGCCCTGTATACAGTGTTACTTTCCCACATGCCCTATATAATGTGCTACTCTCGCACATGCCCTGTATACAGTGCTACTTTCCCACATGCCCTGGCCTTGTGTATGGTGATACTTTCTCACATGCCCTGTGTATGGTGATACTTTCCCACATGCCCATGTATCTCCTGTATCTTAGGTTACTTTTACACATGCCTTATGTATGATGTTACATGCCCACTGTATGGCGCATTCCCAGCATGCCCTGTGTATGGTGTTATTTTCACATGCGCAGTGTATGATGCCATTTTCACACACCCTGCGCAAGGTGTTACTATAGCACTTGCTCTGTTTAAGCTGTTGATTTCATGCGGACAGTATGATTGGCCACGATGGCTTAAAGAAATTAACTCGTCAATTGATGCAAATTTGCGCAGGCCTACTCACTAGTGTAAACGCAGTGAATTTATGCCATTACCCAGTATTCGGTTGTGTGTGTGTGTGTGTGTGTGTGTGTGTGTGTGTGTGTGTGTGTGTGTGTGTGTGTGTGTGTGTGTATTTCTGTGGTGATGGAGTCTCCCGTCGGTCTGACGAATGAGTAAGCAGGCAGACTTATCTGTCGGTGTGTGTCCTCATATGGGAGACGAGGCCTATTCTGGATGCGCAGCACTTCCCACAGCTGTTGCAAGGGAAAACGTCACCAGAAGTTGAGCCCTGGTTCCTTCGCTCACGCTTCTCCTTAATGGCCAGCGTTCTCGTTTTCAAACGTCTTTGTGCCACTAGAGCACAGCATCCTCCAGTGAGAGCGGTCAATGGCATCAGTTTCCCAGGAAGAGATTTCTATGTCACAGGCTTTGAGGTTTGTCTTCAAGGTGTCCTTGAAGCATTTGCAGGGTCTTCCAAGTTCACGGTGGCCTCCTTCAGCTGGCCATACAAAAGGATCTTCGGGATCCTGCTGTCTGTCATGCTGACAACGTGTCCTGTCCAGCGTCGCTGGCACTGGATCAGCAGGCTTTCGATGCTGGGCAGGCCGCTCCTCTCTAGGACCTGGAGGTATCAGACCCTGTCTTGTCACTTTATGCCGAGAATCTTTTGTAGGCATCTCTGGTGAAACTGCTCAAGTTGTTGAATGTGACGACGATACGTCGTCCATGTTTCACAGCAGTACAACAAGGTGGTAAGCACAAGTCACTGTAAGTAAACTTTAACAAATTCATTTTCTCTAAAAAAAAAACAAAAAAACTTTGTCTGCCAATACCAAATTTGAAACAAACGTAGTGGGAAAAAAGTCTTTACAGTCACACAAATAACAGGTTGTAAGTGTTCCGGATTGAAACGTATTCCCGGATCATGAACCGTTTATTTCGTTGAGGCTCCAAATTCAGAAAATCATAGTTGGGCTTTTCACAGTTGTGTATAAAAATACACAAAGTGTATGTTTGCGTTTGAAAACGGCATGACATCGTTTTTCTTGTTTGCAGTTGAAAAAACAAAAGAGATACAAATTCTGGATAGAATGTACAATAACACTAACTACAGCATCGACGTGTTACCTCCATATGAATGTTATAAAGTGGATACTGAATTAAATAGAATGAACATTACAAAATGAAGCGACATTAGGCCTTCCTCTCAGTTTCGCTAGGCAAAGTGTATACCAATCTGCGTAGATCTGAAGAAAACGGCGTGCCTGAAAGGATGGCAACGTCTCCTGTATCGCGAGCCATGAAAATAACATGGTTTCACCTCGAACAAGACAATCAATTTTTCGTGGAAGAAAAACAACATAAGTTTAAATATTGATTTTGTTAACTAGTACTGTAGTAGGAAGATGGGTTTTAGCGTCGTGAGTAGGTCTACTTACTTGCGATTAAAAAAAAAATTGCTTTGTTCAGTCCCACTCCGATGTCTTCCTTTTTTTCTTTTTTTCAGTATCCCCAAACTTCATAGTATGTAAAATAGAATAAATTTTAACTCCTGTCTCTCTCTCTTCCTCTCTCTCTCTCCTTCTCTCCCTCTCCCTGTCATTCTTTCCCCCCCCCTCTCTCTCTCTCTCCCTCTCCCTCTCTCTCTCTCTCTTTCTCCCTCCCTCTCTCTCTCGGACCTCTCGGCAAGATAGCGACTAGACAGGCGGCATGAGTGAAAGGCTCTGCTCTGATGCACAGCTTTTCTGGAAACTTTTCAACACACAAATTGAACCAGTCTTGAACTATGGAGCGGAAATATGGGGACTCATGTCAGATAACCAAATGAAAAAGGTACATACATTTGCAATGAAGCGCTTTATTGGTGTCCCATTACACTCATCAAACACTATAATGTATGGCGAAGCTGGTAGGTGCCCATTGCATATTAAATCAATTGTAAAATGCATGAAATATTGGCTCAAACTAACAAGACTGACAACAACACGATTGTGTAGTCAAGCATACGAGATGCTTCTGCTGCAAGAGGAGAAGGGCTAACAGAACTGGATATTCCACATCAAGAAATCATTAACGGAACATGGATTAGGTCTTGTTTGGATGTGCCAAGGAGTAGGGCACGAGAGCGGCTTTGTATCGGAATTTAAAAGATAGACTTATAGTTTGTTACTAACAAAACTGGCACGCAGAAATACAGAGCAGTGATAGGTATAATGGTTCTATTCATTTAAATCAATATTTCAAACAGAGAAGTATATTAAGATTATAACAAATAAATGGCAAAAAATCTGCTTTGCGAAGCTCAGATTGAGACCACTTGGACTGAATGCCAACAGAAGATGGTTCGATTCAGACGTAGCAACATCTCCTTGCCCAATGTGTGGCGTAAGCCCAGAAGATGAAAATCATTTCATATTTAACTGCAAAAGATACGATGAACTGCGAAAAAAACATTACAAATTTCAATACAGCTCCAGCACAGAGAAAAGATTTGTTCGGCATACTGATGACAGAAAATGAAGGTATGATACTTTCACTTGCAAAATATGTATCTGAGGCAATAAATATATGGAAAACGTCCATCATCGGTCCAAATACTCATCAACCAATTAAAAATTAGTATGGATTTTATGAGGAACGAAACATAGATAGAAAGGAAGGTTTACATTTGGATGGTCAATCTCGACATTGTAATTATATGATGTGTTCATATTGATATGATTTTTGATGTTGAGGCATAAATAGTTATTTCAGGATTTATATGTATTGATACGCTGTGTGTCGTTACATGCGTAAATATTTATTATACGATTTATATGTACTTTGTTTTCTGTGTACTGTCCAAACCTTGGAGACGAATGACTGAAACAAAGGCAGATTACCCCCCTGTCACATGTATTTTAAGCTAATGACAAACTGTCAAAGTGTCGCAAATCTCTTATTAGTTTATGTTGCTTCAATTCTGATTTTTTCCTTTCTGTTCCATTTTATCTGTTTTGCACCACCACCCCTCCCTTCTCTCTCTCTCTCTCTCTCTCTCTCTCTCTCTCTCTCTCTTTCTCATGATTACTTCACTTGAAAAAATGTAATTCACTAGTGAGTCTTGAAGGTATTGCCTCACTTGTTTTTTTATTTATATATTTTTGGGACATGGACGACATAGAGACAGACACAGAGATAGACGAAACAAA
>JAAQRG010067189.1:0-2500 GCA_011634625.1 Babylonia areolata | reverse complement strand
GACAGACAGACAGTGCCAGACAGACAGACACAGAGACAAAGAAAGCATGATTAATGAATGAATTATTCTTCATTTTCCAACAGTGGAAATACTGTCATAGTGGCCAACTTACAAAAAGACATACACAATGGACGAAAATGAGAAATGCATAACAGAGAGACAGACAGACAGACAGAGATTGAGAAAGAGACAGACAGACAGATAAAACAAACACGTCACATCATGTCTCTCTCGGTTCACCACCAAAATACTCTCTCTCCATACTACCAACCAACAGAGAGAGAGAGAGAGAGAGAGAGAGAGAGAGAGAGAGAGAGAGAGGTACCCTAGCATGTATGTAAGTATGTACGTATGTAGCGAGTTAGCGAGAGACAGACAGTCGGATCAGATAGATACCCGGGCGTACCCCCTCCCCTGATCGCGAAGTCCTTGATGCGGCGTTGATGGTGTGAAACACCCTATCCACACGATAAGCGCAGGGTGGTTACCGCGCTCTACACCCCCTACTTGACATGCCTCCAATACCCGGCAACCCCCACCCCGGGTAAGCAATGTACCCCGGCTACCTGTTGACCCCCCCCCCCCAACCCCCTGCCCTCCCTTCCTTCCCCCACCCCGTCTGTCAGACAGGGGCACAGATAGTGGAGGAGTTGAGGGGGCCGAAGGTTCTCCTAGAAGATCAAGGAGGATTCAAGTGAAATAAGTGTGTGTGTGTGTGTGTGTGTGTGTGTGTGTGTGTGTGTGTGTGTGTGTGTGTGTGTGTGTGTGTGTGTGTGTGTGTGTGTTCGTACACTGTGCGTGTGTGTGTATGTGTGTGTGTGCGTGTGTGCTTATGTCTGTGTACGTATGAGCGCGCCTGTGTGTGTGTGTGTGTGTGTGTGTGTGTGTTTAAGAATCTGTCACTGGGATAAGGACAACAAAAATATTCTACTTGAAAAGTCCTTAGAAGTTGTCAAAAAATAGATATCAAACAGATTCTTACAATAACTGTCTAGACTCTCATGCAAGGAAACGAAAATAGGAGACAGAATCTGTTCGCTTTGCTGTGTTATATATATATATATATATATATATATATATATATATATATATATATATATATCATATATATATATATACATATATATCATATATATATATATATATATATATATATATGTATGTAGATGTATATATACATATGTCAATGTAAAGTACACCCCATATTCATCCTTGTTTGTTTTGAAATGTGTGAAAAGTTCAGACCGAAATATCACATAGATCCTTGTGGTCGTCAGTCCACAAGATCACAAACCATTCACACTAAATTAGCTCTTCGTAGCAACTATCCAAAAGCAAATATAAACTGCGCCGTCTTAGTAACTGTCCAGAATATCATAAAGGTGGTGCAGGATTGTTCCAAGGGCGGGTGGAGACAGTGCTTCTCTGGGTCCTCCCCAGCACCTACGGATGTTTCTCTTTCTTCTTTGCCTGGACTAGGCTGACCCAGGAGAGAGGTCCAGTGACGGTGAGGAAAGACCCACTGACCACAGGGAAAGTCCTGTTGACAGTGGGAAAGACTACAACTTGGGATTCTCTCTTGAGGGCACATAACACCGTATGGCTGTGTCTGGAGTGGCACTGTCTTCATCTGTCTGCGGGCAGGGGCGGTTTGGTCTGTGGGGTGTGCTCAGCAGCTGGAGGGTGGTATATTTTGCCGGTGGGCTCTGCAGTCACGAAATACTGGCTGGTACACCCATGGGGATACTTCTTTTAAGGCTGTCGCTAGTTGCATCCTGTGGTCTCTTTAGCCTCTGTTCGGGAGCAGTTATGTCCCTTGAATTCTTAATGGAGTATCCTGTGCGTGCCTGCACCCATCGTGAACACAGCGCAGGCCTCCAAGGATGGTGCAGGATTGTTACAAGGGCGGGAGCAGACAGTGCTTCTCTGGGTCCTCCCCAGCACTTACGGGTGTTTCTCTTTCTTCTAAACACCCACACTAAAATATTAATCAGGTCTTTGTGAAATAAACGAATTATCCAAATGTCTGTAGAGTATTCATACTAAATGAGAAATACGCCCTTACAGTTAGTCTGTAGGATTCAAGTATCGACGCCAAATACCATACATGACTTTGCTTCAGTCGTCTAAATCTTTTTAAGTGTCTACCCGTTGAACCCATGTCAATCAGAACCAGATAAAAGGGGAGTTGAGTTGGTGGGATGGGAGAGTGAGGGGCGGGGAGCTGAGGGGGGCGGGTGCGGGGGGCGAAGATAAATCACGTCCTTGTAATAATAATTGTCAGAAGACTGTAAATTGGAGTGGAGTGATGGCCTAGAGGTAACCCGTCCGCCTAGGAAGCGAGAGAATCTGAACGCGCTGGTTCGAATCACGGCTCAGCCGCCGATATTTTTTCCTCCTCCACTGGACCTTGAGTGGTGGTCTGGACGCTAGTCATTCGGATGAGACGATAAACCGAGGTCCCGTGTGCAGCATGCACTTGGCGCACGTAAAAGAACCC
>JAAQRG010067176.1:0-11049 GCA_011634625.1 Babylonia areolata | reverse complement strand
GAAATTCAGTCTGATCTCAGTGAGGTGACAGCCCTTCACTGACATCCAGACCTGTGAAATTCAGTCTGATCTCAGTGAGGTGACAGCCCTTCACTGACGAGCTTACGTGTCTGTAGCAGTCAAGGGGTTAATAACAAAACCCAATTGGAGACTTATTTCTACCAACATTATTAATAATCATACTCAGAGAGTTATTCCTACTAATATGTTGTTATTGTTGTTATCATTATTATTTCATGATAATATCGAGTGGGTGATTTATGTCCACTGAAGTTATTTCCTGATTATCATACATGCCGAAGAATTTTTAATGCTAATGGTATTGAAAATGCATTCTCATTTGGGGATGATTATTCCATCTAATACCAGCTATGATTGTACTGAGTGGGGAAATTCCTATTATTATTTTAGGCAGTTTTACTCTCCCGGTCAGCAGTGTAATTAAGTGGGCCAAATATACCTACTGGTTTTTTTTTTTTTTCTGAGGTGGAGAATCATTCCTGTTATTACTTATGATCTTGCTCAGTTGGGAAATTATTCCTACTAATATCATTTAACAACTATACTGAGCTGGAGTATCAGACCATTCCTATTCATATTATTGGTAATATAACTCAGTGGGGAAAATATTCCTACTGTTATTTTAAAACTGTAGACAGTGGGAGGATTATTCCCACCAATGATATTGATAGTTATAAGACGTTGCAGAAACATTCCTACCAATCACTGATAATGTCGCTAATTGGAAGATTTATTTAGAATTATTTCCATCATTCGTTATTATCTTAATTATTTTACTCAGCAGAAGAAGTAATTCCCGTGATATTATCTGATAAATACACTGAATGGCAGATATAATTATTTAACTGTTATTTGAATTATTTGTACTGAGTGGGAAACTTAAAACTGCTATTATCGTTGATAGCTATTGTGAGTGGAAGAGATATTCCTACTGATATCATGAGATGATTATTCTTAGTGGGGGACTATACTACTGCTAGCAACATCTTAAATACTTGTACCGAGCAATAGGTTTTGTTCCTGCTGATGGTATGTTAACTCTCTCCATACGAACGGCGAAAGAGACGACGTTAACAGCGTTTCACCCCAATTACCATCATCAAAATAGTGCAAGTGGAAGGCTCTTTTTCTGAAGAGGTGAATGTTGACAAAGAATACCACAATTCTGACGACGGAAGCTAAAGGTTGGGTCATTCAGACACACACTGGACATCCGAGGGGTCTGTGTAGAGGAGATGAGAGGACTGGCCGTACCGAGTGAGTTAAAAACAGTTTCATTGAACTGGCGTGCCATTCCTTCTAATTTATGTGAATTTATTAATCTTAATGGGAAAGTCCTTCATGGTGATACCAACAGAACTAAGAGTCAAAGAGTCTATTGGCCTAAGAATCATACTAAGTGTGTCTGTTGGTCCAGCTGATACCATTATGAATCAATGAGATATCTGCAGTTTGGATCTTGGCAAGACGTTATAACTGCAGGCAATTTGTGTTTTCATATGACTGGGTTTACTTTCATGCCAACAGTACTAAGAATCACACTGAGTGTGTCTGTCTGTCCAGCTGATAATTATCATTATGAATCAGTGAGATATCTGCAGTCTGGATCTTGGTAAGATGTTATAACTGCAGGCATCTTGTCTTTTCATATTACTGGGTTTACGTGTTTGTTTGTTTGTTTGTTTTTCCTCAAAAGTGAAAAGATTCCACCTGTCTATAGTCTTTCATCTTCCTTCTATCACAAAGGCTGAAATACAGGCTTCTGAGACTGTACTCCTGCCAGTATTATTATTATTATTATTATTATTATTATTATTATTATTATTATTATTATTATTATTATCATCGTCATTATCGTCATTATTATTATTATTATGGTGTGATCATTTCGTTGTTGTTGTTGTTGTTGTTGTTATCATTGTTATTCGTTATTGTTATTATTCGTAGTATCATTATCACTAATATCATCATCATCATCATCATACCATCATAATTTATTGTTTTTGATGTTATTAAACGTACTTAGTCGAAAAATGATTCCCTGTAACATTACTGTAACTGAACTCTTGACAAGAAATTCATTATTACTAAGCGCTGGAACCTTGTGTTTTTCACATCATTGGATCTGACTTATCTGTTGTTGTTGCTGCTGCTGCTGCTGTTGTTGTTGTTGTTGTTGTTGTTTTTCGTGTTTCTTTCTCTTTTTTTTCCAATTCCTCGTGTGTTTTGGACCTCCTCTCTTCGGAGTATGTTATCCTTCAACTGTCACAATAACTGGATGGAATACACGCGAATGGGAAATATATTCCTGCCACGTGCCAGTCCAAAAATTATGATAATAATACTGATTATAGGAAAACGTATTCCTACTGATGATACTGCTGTTATTGGAATCTTGATATATAAAGAAAGTTATCAATAACTGCAGGTGATAGTATTTTCATATCCCCGGTTCGTACTATTTGTTTATTCATTCAAGTGGGATGGGGGTTAGCTTTGTCAGGGTATAATTTCATATCATACAACTGCACAGACTGACTATCCCTTATAAATTCGTAAACCAGTGGCGGATGCATGCGCGTCGGTGTCAGTCATTGTCGACGTGTAATTCTGACTGCAGTGGATGTAGGGAAGTAATGTTGATCAGAAGGAATTCCTGTACTGACCAGTCACTGAATCATATTCAGTGAACTGTGGTGCAGAATTGTGCACTCTTGTGCATTGATGTAACTGTATACATTATATATATATAAATATATATATATATATATATATATATATATATATATATATATATATATATATACATACATATATAAGCGGATACAGTCTGATTCCTTGATACTCATCCAATACAGATGCAAAAATAAAGGTTGGTTGTGAGAGAAAGTAATTGGGAGAAGAGAAACAATAACAATATCTTCTTTCTTTTTTTTTCTCTCTCCTTGATCGCTTCATTCTTAAGCAGAAGACTCTTGTCCTGAACAAACAGACGGCTTTATGTATCATTGCATTTCTATAGGAATTTTATATGAAACAAAAAACAAGTCATGGCTTTTGTGACAGGCATTGAAAATATAGATGGAGTGAAGTTACAGGCATTGCACGTGTCTGAACCTTAATTTGACCGATGAACTGGTTGTAGGTTTGGGGGGACATTTCTTTCCAAATTTACATTCATTTATATATATATATATATATATATATATATATATATATATATATATATATATATATATATATATATTTGTGAAGCATTACATATCATATGGGACATTGATTTCATCGATGTTACATGTGTGAAATTAAAAAAGAAAAGAATATATTCATCTACTTATGTATGTACATTTCCATTTATAGTTTATATCTTTATTCTTTTAATGTTTATTCATTTACTTCTGCATCTATCTATCTCTCTACCTGTTTATCTATCTATCTATCTATCTATCTATTCGTTCATCTAAATATTTCATTCATTTTGTATTTATCTGACCGCATCTTGTCTACAGCTAAACGACTTGCACCATGAGGCATGTCATTTCTGTCATCATCATCATAACCATCATCACTGAAGAAAATTATTTGTCAATAACACTGTTATTCCGAAAAAAAAAAAGGAAAAAAACAAAACAAACCACTTTCACTCCCAGGTCACAGCGGCTTGTACAGATAGTACAAGCAAAGGATCGTTTTGAACGACCAATGTTTTCTGTTTTACTTTTTTACTTTTTTTTTTTTTTTAATAAATTTTTAGGATGATTGGCAATCATACTCATTCTGAACTGCAATAATACGGAGGTTAATTATCCATATTATTGACCTTTTTGCTCAAAATCAGGTACGATGACAAGTTTATTATTGTTATTACTGACCTCTTACTAACTGACCACAGCCAAACATTTTATTTATTTATCTTTCTCTCTCTCTCTCTCTCTTTTTTCGAAGTGCTCGTACTTTGGGGTTATTTATTGTGCGGGTTACGATAAAAGCGATTTTGCCATGGCTTTTAGGGAAATGAACCAAAAGGGGTGGGTTGGTGGGTTGGTTAGCTATTTATTTATCTATTTGTTGGTTGTTGTTTTTTTTGTTTGTTTGCTTACTAGATTATTCGAGTATTTATTTATTTGTTTGTTTATTTCCTTATCTATCTATTTAATTATGTATGTAATCGATTATCAGACAGCAATATCGCAAATCTGGATGCTGTCTGCTTTCAAGATGTATCTGTTCATCGTCTTTTGTAAGAAATTTCAGACTCAAGGTTGTGAAAACGTTTCGATTGTACCATGGAAAGCGACGATAATTGTCTTCAGTTGCATACATATATGATGTAGTTTTAATCAAGAATGAATACACATTTCCCTCTCTCTCTCTCTCTCTGTGTGATCTCAGTCGATCTCTCATCTATTCATCCATCCATTCACTCTCTCACTCATATACGCGTCATTAATTACTAATTCGACACGAATGCAGTTTTATAAAGCTACCCTCCACGACATTAATTTTGTAAAAAAAAAAATCTCAACGAGATGAAAGGTTTACACACACACACACACACACACACACACACACACACACACACACACACACACACACACACACACACACACACACTTTTAATCATGGTCCTGTTTCTGGTGACAGGAATAATGAAAATGTTGCTTTTAACCATGTCAATGTAGAAATAGTAAAATTGGGTGTTTCTTAGTTTGAACAAAAAAACAAACAAAAAAAAACTCCAAACATATAGCTTATATAATTCTTTAGTTTTCAGCGAGTTTGTCAGCTTTAGTTCATAGCGTTTCGTCATAGAGTGACAACTGGGTTAAAGGGAATCCATGTGCTAGTTAGTGTGATTGTGATTTATCGATCTCCTTTTTTGTTTCTTTTGTGCAATGTTAGGAAACGTGTAAAGTGTGCTGTATCCTTGTGAGTCTGTTTTTTTTTTCACTGTAGCCAGGAAACCGTTCTCCACAGGTTAACCCTTTCACCGCCAAGCTCGCATTTATGCACAGGCGTGGTAGAGGACCCATGTCACTGAAAGGTGACCATTCATTGGTCTGTTATCTATGAACCTTCTCCTCTTAATGTTCGGTGTTAGGATAGGCCATATTTGCTATACATCGCAGGGGGAATCCCCAGCTATTCTTAGCCACTGATTTTTCTGTGTTTATACCACAAGGGAATTTTGTACTCTGAATTGACTGGCGGTGAACGGGTTAATCAGCCTACAGGCTCAGTTTTTGTTTTTCCTTTTCTTTTATCTTTTTAGCCATCTGGAAGTTGAAGGTTAATTCACGGTGTGTGCCTTGTGACAAGCTGCTTTTGGGTATCAGTCGAACTTTTTTCTTTCTTAAGTCAATGTTCGGATTTTGCAAACATGACGTCAGACACAAACTACTGCTGGCTCCACGAATAAGAACCTTTTCTGTGATATTTCAACTGAGATGATTTTTGTTGATGTTGTTGTTGTTGTTTTGCTCCTAAAAAAAACCCCAAACATAAGTGGTATATTTTTAGTTTGGTTTAAATGTTCGTATTGGTTGAGATAAAATTGGTACTGGTTCGGTATTTCTATTTTTAGTTGAACCCCCCACCACCCTCCTTTTTTCTCCCTCCATTGTCCTTGTCTCATTTGGGTGTTGTTTTGTTTCTTTTCATGCAGTGTTTAAGGTTTGTTTCCTTTTACAGTGTTCAGTTGTTTTAACCCCATGACGGCCTTTGTGGTCGGCTGAATTATGCAAAACATGAATTGACTCAAATTTCTTGATTTTTTTTTTTTTCGACTTTCTCCGTCATTTTTCACCCTCTTTTAAATTTTCTCGTTCTTTATTATCTATACACACATAGCTTTGTCAACAATTATGAAATAAGAAAATGAAAATTTAAAACATAAATGGACATACATAGAAAAAAAAAAATCAACTGGAATCACTTTTCCGAAAAGTGGTCCCATTCACTGCATTAGATTTTTTATCTGTAAACTGACAGTATTTATCAAAACTGCTTTTCTGTGTGCCTTCTCTCTCTCTCTCTCTCTCTCTCTCTCTCTCTCTCTATCTATCTATCTATCTATCTCTATCTCTCTACTTGTACGAGTCTAACTCTCTCTCTCTCTCTACTTGTACGACTCTCTCTCTCTCTCTCTACTTGTACGACTCTCTCTCTCTCTCTCTCTCTCTCTACTTGTACGAGTCTAACTCTCTCTCTCGCTCTCTCTCTACTTGTACGAGTCTAACTCTCTCTCTCTCTCTACTTGTACGAGTCTAACTCTCTCTCTCTCTCTACTTGTACGAGTCTAACTCTCTCTCTCTCTCTCTCTCTCTCTCTCTCTCTCTCTCTACTTGTACGAGTCTAACTCTCTCTCTCGCTCTCTCTCTACTTGTACGAGTCTAACTCTCTCTCTCTCTCTCTCTCTCTCTCTCTCTCTCTCTCGCTCTCTCTCTACTTGTACGAGTCTCTCTCGCTCTCTCTCTCTCTCTCTCTCTCTGTCTCTCTCTCTACTTGTACGAGTCTAACTCTCTCTCTACTTGTACGAGTCTAACTCTCTCTCTTTTTGTACGAGTCTCTCTCTCTCTCTCTCTCTCTCTCTCTCTCTCTCTCTCTACTTGTACGAGTCTAACTCTCTCTCTCTCTCTCTACTTGTACGAGTCTAACTCTCTCTCTCGCTCTCTCTCTACTTGTACGAGTCTAACTCTCTCTCTCTCTCTCTCTCTCTCTCTACTTGTACGAGTCTAACTCTCTCTCTCTCTCTTTCTACTTGTACGAGTCTAACTCCCTCTCTCGCTCTCTCTCTACTTATTCGAGTCTAACTCTCTCTCTCTCTCTCTCTCTCTCTCTCTCTCTCTCTCTTATACTTGTACGAATCTAACTCTCTCTCTCTCTCTCTCTACTTGTACGAGTCTATGTGTTGGCATACAGTTGTGTCAAACGTTAATGGGTTGAAATCATAAAGTAAACACCGTTCAGGAAAGTACAACTGATTAATACCATTAACTTCTAATGATGCGTTGAGCTTTATTTTTCTTTAATTAAAAAAAAATCTTTTCGTGACCCCAGTCTTTTTTTTTTTTCAAAAGACTCTTTATCTTTATTTATTTGTGTTTCTTTCTTATTCTTTCATTTCTTTCTTTTTTGTATTAATTCTTCATTTCGTCTCACCATTTTTTTTCTATTTCTCCAACAGGTTTTTTAAAAACTGTAATTACTGACGTGGTTTTTTTTAGCAACAATGTGATTTGACATAACTGATTTTGTTGCTGTTATTGTTGTTGTTCTTTTGTTGTGTTTTCCAAAAACCAAATCACCGAATTAATAACTGTTGGCACGGCGAAGAGAAAAACTGCTGTTGGAGGTCTTTCACAGAATCTCTGGCAATGTATAGAATGCAATGGTTGAAGACTAGGCGAATGGATGCTTATAACAGACTGGTTTTACGTTGAAATATATATAACGTCAGCGTGAGTTTGAATCCTGTAGACTCCACCACAAGACAGGCACTTGAATGGAACCCCCCAAGGAAAGAGGAGAGTGGGCAGACCAAAGCAGACTTGGAGAAGAAGCACGGAGGATGAGATGAAGGCAGCCGGATGGGCATGGACCTGGCTGAAGAGGACAGCCCCCAAACCGAGTCCGCTGGAGGAGTGCTGTAGCAGCCCTGTGCTCCACAAGGAGTCAAGAGGCATGAGTCATAACGTTGAAATATATATTACGTCAGCGTGAGTTTGAATCCTGTGGACTCTGATTACTCGTTGTTGCGTGGTCTGATATGGAGAAAAAGTAAACACACGCACCTACCTACCCTCCCATCCAAGCACACTCACACACACACACACACACACACACACACACACACACACACACACACACACACACACACAAATTAAGAGAGAGAGAGAGAGAACATGTGTTTGTGACGGTCAGTCTGTTTCCTGCCCATTACCGGTAATGCGCACAGGCTGTCGTGGCCACTAGTTCATGGGCAATTACCGCTATTGAGTACGACTTGTTACTGGTCTTGGAAGTCCGTCGTGTCCGACGATGACGTTACTCATTCCTGTTTGGTGTGGAGTCCATTACACAGATAATGAGTTTGTATCACAGACTGACATAACCTTACATCTGGGCTGACAGCAAAGTGAGAGCGGTATGATCAATGGTTTCTCCATTGCTGTGGGAAGTCATTTACAGCTTAGTCTTTTGTGAAGTAGTCTTTTGTGAAGGACTATGACTCTCAGTCTAGCAGGCAAAAGAGCGCTGGCTCTTAGTGCTGCAGCCTTGGGGGGCTGGTTGGCCAATCCCAATGCTGACTGTCCTGAAACCCTCTTGGCCGAGAGAGTGGGGGTGTAACTTGGGCAAGACACTCTCCACTATGAATAAATTCTAGCCCAGTTAGTTGGGACAGCAGTTGCCTCCTCTGCTGTTCTGATGGTCATTGTCGGGCACGACTGACTATCATAATTATATGATCCTTTAATCGAGACAAACCAGTGCTCGCTGGATGCGTAATGACTGTGTTTATCTTGATTGACACACGCAATGAGCTGATTCCTCTTCCATCATTTGCAAATGAATATGTGGCATTGTACGGTCGTTCCGAGAAGGCTGATGATGGGGTGATTTGAAAATCATGAAGCAGTTATTGAGATTATTCAGGACCTGAGTTCACAGTGATCGAGAGCTGTTCTGAGGGTGGTGGACAATCGCTAGATTACACGATGAATTAACAAAGCAATAATACATTTACGTTCATGACATGAGCAATGGTCACAATTATGCGACGATAGGCTCGCGCGAAGCTTGGCAATCACACACAGCACATACACGGTTGTGAAAATACACCGGATTCTTACATCAAACACACACACACACACACACACACACACACACACACACACACACACACACACACAAATATATATATATATATATATATATATATATATATAAACAGCAAATACTTAATTAAGTAACATGAACAAGAAGAAAGTACTTTGAAAGATGTAAATCAGAAAATGAATTAAAACAGAGAACGTTACTCATTAGCAAAATTCAATCACTAATATGATTATTTCAACGTAAGACATGAACGAAAAAGAGGTTACTTGAAGGAAGTAAGCTACAATAAGACCCTTTCACTGCCAAACTCGCATTTATGCAGCAGCTAGGTAGAGGACCCATGTCACTGAAGGGTGACCAGATCATGGGTCTGTTACCCATGAACCTACTGCTCTTTATGTTCGGTGGTAGGATAGGCCATATTTTCTACATATCACAAGGGAAATCCCCTGCTATTCTTAGACTCCATATTTTCTGTGTTTGTAGCACAAGGGAATTTTGCACTCTAAATTAACTGGCGGTGAAAGGGTTAAAACACATCAGCGTCCGGATATACAGGACGCGAGAGAGTCTGAGCCCACGGGATCGATTCCACTGACCTATTTTTAGACCAGTTGATCGAATCCCACACTCGCTAGTAGTATTATCTCCCCCTCTACTAGACATTGAATGGTGGTCTGGTAGCATGCACTTGGCGCACGTAAAAGAACCCACGGCAACAAAAGTGTTGTCTCTGTCAAAATTCTGTAAGAAAGTCCACTTTGATATGAAAATCACATACATTTGCAAGCAGAAAATAAGGGTTGGGGGTGGGGCTGCACAGTAGCGACGCGTTTTTCCGTGGAGAGCAGCTCGAATTTCACAGAGAAATTTATACAATACAATACAGTACAATACAATACAATACAACGCAACGCGACGCAATACAATCAATACAATACAATACAATACAGTACAATACAGTGCAGTACAACTGAATTCCATTAAAACATTAAACTTAGCAATGACCGGCTTGCGAAACACTCGGAGAAGGTTCCATGCTCAGATTGAAATTACAACTGGTATATATAGCGATCCGCTCCTGTGTGTGCAAAATATTTCAAATAAACGCCCCCAAAATCAGGTCACTGAAGCACTTACATCCAATAAGTACACATAAAGACACCCGCTCTTTTGGGCTGTTATGATTTCCAATCGCTCTTTTGGCATCGGACAAAACATACATTTGTAGGCCAGTTGTCGAAAAGCGTTCTCGTCACCCACACTCTCAAATTTCCTGCGTCAAAAGACAAATATGTCTGGTTAGGAATTTATGTTCTGGTTTGTTGGAGCCTTCCAATGTTTCATGTACATAATTGTGAGAAAATAGTGTCCTTTTTGTGTAGGTAGATTAATATACACGTGGTTGATGTAGTTGTATTATTATTTGGTGAACTGATTGTTAAACTGTGTTGGTTGTGTATGGGTGAACTGTGTTTGTTGTGAATTTGATTGCATGTGTTGTTGTCGTTGTTGTTTGCCCTGTGTAAAAGTCACCTTTTTAACCCATCCTCTGCAGTATAGTTATTCGAATGATGATTTATTCAATGAAATTGTTAAGGACGGTTCACTTTTATTCTGATATGAAAGTATTGTTTGTTCATTCACTCATTCATTTATTAATAATTATTCTGGGCCTTTTTTTTGGTTTCTTTGTTGGATTGATTAATCAGTTGATTAGTTTTTTTCCCCTTTCATACAACATTCAATCATCTGGGAATTTTTGTTTGTTATTCATTTATGAAATTATATTGTTTATTTGCATAAAAAACAATACCAGTGCACTTTCATCAGTCGATATGTGTATAGTTGTGATAGGCTGCTTACTTCTGTTAATGTTACTGGAATATTTTTGTTGTTCAGTGTGAGTGTATTCTCTCTGTCTGTCTGTCTGTCTGTGTCTGTCTGTCTTCACATATATATATATATATATATATATGTGTGTGTGTGTGTGTGTGTGTGTGTGTTAGTGCAATTCCCCCACCCCCACCCCACCCTTAAACTTCTGGTATTAATGTGGTTAGAAATAGATGAAATTGTATATACATCTTAAAAAAAAAAAAAAAAAAAAAAAGAGGACTGTTGGTGGTGTTGGGGTTTTTGGTGTGTTCATCCACAACAATGCTGTGATCTTAGGGTGTTCGTTCTTTG
>JAAQRG010067173.1:0-11020 GCA_011634625.1 Babylonia areolata | reverse complement strand
TCCCCCTCCCTCCCTCCCTCCCTCCCTTTCTCCCTCTCTCTCTCTCCCTCTCTCTCTCCCTCCCTCTCTCCATCCCCCATCTCTCTCTCTCCCTCCCTCCCTCTCTCCCTCCCTCCCTCCCTCTCTCTCTGTCTCTCCCTCCGTCCAGCACCAGCCTTGAGAGAGCCTTACTGTAGATTAGTGTATCAATTAGTCAAATTTCGTTCCCCCTCACAGCCCCCCTCTGTGCCAGCCAACTACAGCAGGAAGGTGCACGAACTGATGGCAGGCATGCTGAATCTCAAGTTCGAACTTCGGCCGACTGCCTCCAACATCCTGGATGATGATCTCCTTAAGGACTGTGAGTTCAGTCAGGTGAGTGTGTGTGTGTGTGTGTGTGTGTGTGTGTGTGTGTCTGTATCTGTGTGTGTGTGTGTGTGTGCGCGCGGGTGTGGGGGATGTTAAGTGGTGTATGCATGTGTGTATATGGGTGGGTGTAGGTGGGAAGAAGAATGTGTGTATGTGGAGGGAGTGGGGTGATGAACATATCTTTGTGTGTGGGTGTGTAAGTGCGTGTGTGGGGGCAGAGGTGGATTGGAGGCCTGCATGTGTATGTTTACTTATGTGTGTATGTGGGTGTGGTCTCTGTGCGCGTGTGTGTGTGTGTACGTGTATATGTATATGTGTACGTGTTAACGTGTGTGTGTGTGTGCTTGCGTGAGTGTGTGAGTGCGTGTGTACGAGTTTACTCTGAGTGGGGGCTTGGAGAAAAAGAAAGAAAAATGTAAAGTCTATAGCCTCAAGCCACTTACCTACCAGTTCATTCCCTCTTCTCGCTTCGCCACACACTCGCGCCGGACAGCCACTGGACCTCCTCAGGCGCCACAAGCTGCTGGACAAACTGGCCAACCACAGAGGACCCCCCATCCAGCGCCCACTCCTACCCGCATCCACACCGACCACCTCCTCCATGCTCTCCTCAGACACACGCATCAACCTGGAAGAAGGGAAGCTACTCTCGGACTACCACGAGAAAGATCGAAAGCGCATGCGCGGCAGACGCGGACAGGATGGCACTCAGACGAGGAGCCAGGGAGACGTGGACGGGTGCGTTCTGCACACGTACGTCAGAAAGGGGTCGAAGACGAAAAAGAAGACTCTTGTGACGGACAAAAAACGGGGGCAGCCTCCTCCCAGTTCCGTGGCCAGTGGTGAGGAAGCAAGATCCCCTGCGGCGGCTGCCGAGAGTGTACCGCCTACTCCCGCCCGTGAACCGTCGATGAGTCAGATTCTTCTGAACATGATCACTTCGTCCGTGTCTTCGCTTCAGTCAGCGTCTAAGGTAAGTGGTAAGGCTGTATACAACCAACCCAGGCAAGGTAAGAAGTTTGTTTATATTCCTGTCATGTGCTCCCCCCCCAGCCCCCCACCCCCTCCCTCCCAACGCCCCGCTCCCTCCCCGGAACGTTACAAACCCATCTTTAACGCACGTCCCGAGTCACACAAACAAAACAAGCAGTGGTGGTGTCAAAAACTAAAAAAAATATGCCCATTACGAGCAAGCAGGCAAATACACATTAACAAGTTAAATTCATTATTGAGGGCCCACAATCATATGAACTGATTATTCTGTCACCTAAAACTGGGGGTGGGGGGGGCGTGACGGGGTTGGGGGGGGGCACTGGAAGTGTTGTTAACTGCTTGCTTGGAGACCCTTGACACAAATGTGTCAAGCGTTTTAGCCTCCACAGCTACTTGGGGCAGGCAGTTCCAGTCTATGATTGCTCTGGGTAAAAATGAAGAGCCTTTGTACTGTGTTCTGGTGGTGATGATGGAAAACTGTTGGTTGTGTCCTCGGCGTTGGCGAGACGGATGTGGGCTAAGTTTCCTTTTGAGGTTTGGACAGTGTGCTTGATTGGATACAGATATACAGACAGTCTACATGCAGTTTCTGGACATTAAGTTGCATTACGCAAAGGTTGAAAAGGTTAACGGTCCCACAGCCTTTTACTGACGGCCATCTATCTCTGTCTATCCCGTTTTGATTTCTCTTGCCTTCGGTGGGGGCACCACACGTTTGGCTACCAACCTCCTCCATCCCTCACGGTTGTCTGTCCTTTTGACTGTCTCACTCAGGGTCAGACCTGTCCACTCTGAGATGTTGTCCTCCCATCTCTCCTTCAGCCTGCCTCCTCTCCTTGCTCCTAACACCGGCTGTTCCCTGCAGAAAAGTCTTGGCCAGTCCGAGACCTGATGAACGCGACGGAAGTGAATTGATATCCACTGTGTCAAGGGCTGGGCATAGGAAGGCGGGGCCCAGTCCTCTCCTTCCGTCAACGGTTTTAACCTTCTCCTTTAATAATACACGCAGTGTAGATGTAGCCTCCACATTCTTTTCTCTAACCCACTTTAAAAAAAAAAAAAACTATTTTAAGAAAACACAAAAAACGCCGGGTGGGGGGGTGTTAGAGGGGAGGGGGATAGAAGAAAGAGTGCCCTGTTTATTGACCGAGATCACAATGTCAAGGCGAAAGATAGTGTATGTGTTCGCTTGTCACCTAAAAACTGTCACATACCCTGAAATTAATGAACAATGAGGCCAGGAGATCAAATAAATAACAAATAGTAAAGAGTGGTAACTCTCTCCACACACACAAGGTATATAACTTCAAGCCAATGCTGCTTACGCTACCAATTCAGCTAGCAAAAGGTACACTGGAACAAACCCAGACACTTCCCCAAAAAGGAAGCGCCGAGTTTGCTCCTATACCGATCGTTTGACATGTGCACACAGCAGCAATGACTGAAGAAATGTGCAAACACAAATTAGCTATTAAAGACTGGCATAGCCTCTTTAATCCTTAACAAACCACACAGAACACACGGACAATACAGAACAAACACATGGCTTCCTTTCTGGGGAAGTGTCTGGGTTTGTTCCAATGTACCTTTTATTTACCTGTATGCTAGCTATTTGTCACATACCCTGTTTGAAAAATCCTGATAAAGTAATGGAAGACATGCGTCTTCGTTCAAATGCTACACAGTATACTGCCAATAAACTGAATCACAGATACAGGCTGAGTGAGCGTTCCCCCGATAGTAGAGGCCCGGTGACAGTGTCTTTCCAACAATATCCTTCCATAAATACATCGAAGCTGATTGTTTGACACGCACTCACCGAAAGTACCGAAGGCAAGAGAAATCAAAACTAAATTCCCTGTGTGGGCGGGGGGTATGAAGGACAATGAGTGAGAGGGCAAGTTATATATTTCATTTAATTAAGAGTATCGGTGATATTTGGAACGATATGGAGACCATCTTTTTCCTTCGTTCGTAGGCTGCAACTCCCACGTTCACTCGTATGTACACCAGTGGGCTTTTACGTGTATGACCGTTTTTACCCCGCCATGTAGGCAGCCATACTCTGTTTTCGGGGAGGGGGGGTGCATGCTGGGTATGTTCTTGTTTCCATAACCCACCGGACGCTGACATGGATTTCGGGATCTTTAACTCGCGTATTTGATCTTCTGCTTGCGTATACACACGAAGGGGGTTGAGGCACAAGCAGGTCTGCACATGTTGACCTGGGGGATCGGAAAGATCTCCACTCTTTACCTGCCAGGTGCCATTACCGAGATTCGAACCCGGGTCCCTCAGATTGAAATTAAAGTTCAAGGCTTTAACCACTTGGCTGTTGCGCCTGTCATATGGAGATCCAAGGCCTATTGAAACTCAGAGATATATCTATGTTCCCCACTTGTCCTTCCACGATGCGTTCCGGCGTCGAACAGGTCCGAGAGAAACAGTCCCATGCAGCATCAAGTCCGAACATTTGAGGCTTCAGCTCTCGAAGACGCTTCAGTGTCGTGGATGACAGATGGAATTTGACTCATGGTCCCGATCATACTAAGCGCCCGACACACGCAGCTCTGAGTGCAGCCCAAACCCCTATCTACAGGTAAACGGTGTAACTGGAGAAAGTCTTAAAAAATTCTTTTCAATTAAAAAAAAACACAAAAAAATACCTGAAGTAGGTTGTAAAAAACGAGACTTTACTTTGATAAGATTCATCTAAAAAGCATAGGTTCATCTTTAGGGTGGTGGGAAAAAAAACACCAGGGGGAACATCACTGCCTTAAAAATAGAATGCTATTTATTGCCATTTAGTCCGTGGGGGAACATCTCATGACCAGTTAACACAGTACCTGATGACAAACCTATGGCATGAAACGGCATTTTTTTTTTTTTAATCAAATTCAGTGTTATTTTGCAACCTACATTTTTAGAGACTTCATTCGTTTGGAAGTTTAATAAGCTTTTATTTTATCGTCGTATATGGGCTGTAGGGTGTAGACACTTTAGTACACGTCGGTAAGGACCGACCCCCCCCCCCCCTCGCCCCTCCAGTGACAGATTGTTGATGGGGGTTGAATCCACAGTTTGCCCCATCATCAGTCCATCGTCGTAACCTTTGCGCCACGTTCGCTGGTGGTACAAGTATAACAACACAGATTTTGAAGAATCACCTCTTCTCTGCCCCCCTCCCCCCACAACTACCCCCCCCCCCTTTCCCCCAAGCCCCCATTAACCGTCACGTGACCTGACAAGTCACATACTGTACACGGCCCAACACTCAGCATATATCATAGATTGACATAGGTTTACAGTTGAGCCAACAGTAAAGTGAGAGCTGTATTATCAAAGGTTTCTCTCTTTTGCAGTGGGAAATTATTTAGTTTTTTGTGCAGGGCTATAACTTTCAAACTAGGAGGCAAAATTGCACTGGTTCTTAGTGCTGCAGCCATGGGGGCTAGTTAGCCTTTGGGAACGATCCCAACGCCAACTGTCCTAAAACTCTCTTGGCCGAGAGAGTGGGGATTAACTTGGGCAAGACACTCTCCACTATAATCAAATTCCAGCCCAGATAGTCGGTCGAATACGACTATCATACACACAGTATATGGAAATGTTTCAAGCGTGTGACCTTTCCATTGACATTAGCTCCGATCGAGGTCAGTTGGAATGGTTCGGTTTTATGGAGGCGACGTGCCGGAAGCAGTAAGACTTTGGAATTCTGATCCAGTGTTCACCAGTGATCAGGGTTCGAGGCCCCGTTTCGGCATGGTGTTGTGTCCTTGGGAAAGGCACTTTACTTCTTCTTCTTCTGCTTCGTTCGTGGGCTGCAACTCCCACGTTCACTCGTATGTACACGAGTGGGCTTTTACGTGTGTGACGGTTTTTACCCCCGCCATGAAGGCAGCCATACTCCGTTTTCGGGGGTGTGCATGCTGGGTATGTTCTTGTTTCCATAACCCACCGAACGCAGACATGGATTACAGGATCTTTAACTCGCGAATTTATCACCTGCTTGCCGTATACACACGAAGGGGGTTCAGGCACAAGCACGGGTCTGCACATATGTTGTTCACCTGGGAGATCAGGAGAAAAATCTCCAGCCATTCCCCACCAGGCGCGCCGTTACCGAGATTCGAACCCGGGACCCTCAAATTGAAAGTCCAACGCTTTATTAACCACTTGGCTATTGCGCCCGTCGCACTTTACTTCGATTTTCACCACTCCACCCGGGAGTGAATGGGTACCTGACTTGGGCTGCGGAAGGTCAGTTAAAACAGCGGAAGGAGAGGAGTGGGCATCGCCTCCCGATTTCGATCCCCAGACACGGTGGATATGAATTCACTGCCTAGGTGAACTGTAACTGGCTATGTGACCTTTAACCTGTTTATTTATTCATATTTTATGCGTGTGACATGCATGACCCGGAATCACTTGTATGCGACAAGACAATTTTGTATGGATTTACTAAATTAACTGATTGGTTGACTGTGATTACTAGCTAGGCAGATGCAGCTCATTGTATGGATTGACTAATTAACTGATTGGTTGACTGTGATTACAAGCTAGGCAGATGCAGCTCATTGTATGGATTGACTAATTCACTGATTGGTTGACTGTGATTAAAAGCTAGGCAGATGCAGCTCATTGTATGGATTGACTAATTATCTGATTGGTTGACTGTGATTACAAGCTAGGCAGATGCAGCTCGTTGTATGGATTGACTAATTAACTGATTGGTTGACTGTGATTACAAGCTAGGCAGATGCAGCTCACTGCGTATATGAGGATATACCTACGCATTCACATCCTCTTGTACATGAATGAATGAGTGAATCAATGAATGAACGAACGAACAAGGCGAGATGAGCGTGCAGAAATAAAAATTAAAAAAAGAAAGGAAGGAAGGAAGAAAAAGGAGGAAAACACTGTCAGTCTTATGGTTTCTGCTTGAGTTTACCTGTACTGTTAGATTGCGTTCGGGACTTTATTAATGATTCGCTTTTTCTTTCTTTTTTTTCAGATTGTCGACGCGGGACTGCAGAGGAGCTTACAAAGTGAGACTTTATTCTTGGATCGTGTTTCCGTTTCATCCTTGTTGTTGCATGAAGTGGAGTGATGGCCTAGAGGTAACGCGTCCGCCTAGGAAGCGAGAGAATCTGAGCACGCTGGTTCGAATCACGGCTCAGCCGCCGATATTTCCCCCCCCCCACCTCCCCCTCCACTAGACCTTGAGTGGTGATCTGAACGCTAGTCATTCGGATGAGACGATAAACCGAGGTCTCGTGTGCAGCATGCACTTAGCGCACGTAAAAAAAACAACCTACGGCAACAAAATGGTCGGTTCTGGCAAAATTCTCAAGAAAAATCCACTTCGATAGGAAAAACAAATAAAACTGCACACGGGGAGGGGGGGGGGGGGGAGTGACCCTGTAGTATAGCGACGCGCTTTCCCTGGGGAGAATAGCCCCGCCAAATTTCACACAGAGAAATCTGTTGTGATAAAAAGAAATACAAATTCAAACACAAATACAAATACAAATAAATATTTCTTTGTCTTCTACGTTCTTTTGATGATGGGTGAGCATGAAAGTGACGCCGGCCTATGTTTTATGGAGATTCATTTTTTGGATACTTTTTGACCTATCGACTTTATGTAATTAATTCATCTCATCCATTCATTCTCCTCCTCCTCCTCGTCCTCCTTCTATTTGTTTTATTCTTTTTTTCTTATCATCGTCATCATCATTTTCATCTTCTTTTCATTATCATTATCAGTTCTCAGTTTCTTTCAGCCGTGAACATGCATATTGGTGTTGACAGTTTGTATTCGCCACTGAGTCACGTTTACACCCATTCATTCGTTTACTCTCAAATGTTTAGACTGGCTGAGAGAAAGGTTTTGTTGGAATTTAACGTTCTTTCTGCTCTAGACAACGTTACGCTTTTCTTTTCCCGAAATTCCGAAGAAGTATTTTCGAATGTTCTCTCTCTCTCTCTCTCTCTCTCTCTCTCTCTCTCTCTCTCTCTCTCCGGCCATTGGATTGCAGAATCAACTAACTGTTTTAAAGCAAGAAGCAGACAGATTGCGGCTAACTGTAAATCTTGAAAAAACTAATGTTATAGTTTTTCGAAATGGGGGCCACCTTTCAGCACATGAAAAATGGTTTTATGGGGATAAAGAGTTAATAGTGACAAATTCCTATAAGTATCTGGGGATGTTATTTACCACGAAATTGAGTCTGTCGTCTGCTTGGGCTGAAACAAGCAAAAAAGGGAAAAAAGGGGTAATAGAATTTATTAAATCTTTTCGGAAGCTACATTCCATTGATTTGAGCCTTTTCTGGAAATTGTTTGACACACAGGTTGAACCGGTTTTGACATATGCAGCAGAAATTTGGGGACTTTTGATTAATAGTCAACTCGAAAGGGTGCACACATTTGCTATTAAACGTTTTCTCGGCGTTCCACTACACTCATCAAACACAGCACTATATGGGGAAACCGGCAGATATCCACTGTATGTTAAGACTTTCGTAAAATGTGTAAAGTATTGGATTAAGTTGACAAGGCTACCGGCTTCCAGATTATGTAAGCAAGCGTATGAGATGATGTTACTGCAAGAAGAGAGAGGCAAACAAAACTGGGTTTATCAAATCAAAAAAACTGTAACTGAACATGGATTTGGACTTGTTTGGATGTGTCAAGGAGTGGGTTACGAAAATGTGTTTATCTCAGAATTTAAAGATAGATTGATAGCATGCTATAAACAAAATTGGCATGGAGAAATGGAAAGTAATGATAAATATAGCTGGTTCTTTTCCTTCAAGACAGCATTTCAGACAGAAAGATATATTTCAGTCATAACAAACAGGTGGCACAGAGTCAATCTTGCTAGATTTAGATTGAGAACAGTCGGGCTGAATGCTAATAAAAGATGGTTTGAGACAGGTGGATTAACATCTCCTTGTCCAATGTGTGGCGAGAATAAAGAGGATGAGATACATTTCATGTTCAGTTGCAAAGGATACGAGGAGGTTCGGGAAAACTGTACACTCTTTAAAACAGCTGCAGCAAAGAGGAAAGACCTGGTCAGTGTCTTAACATCAAATGACGAAAATATTATCCTCTCACTTGCAAAATACGTCTCAGAGGCAGTAGATACACGGGAAAAGAAAATAAATGATCAAAATGCCCGTTAATTCATAATATATACAAACATTAATGGTTTCCAAAATGATTTCTTTGAGGGTTAAAATTAGAAGCAGATAGAATTAGTATTTGGATGGTCAATCTGATGATGATGATGTTGTTGTTATTTTTTTGTGTGTGTGCAATTTGTTGGCTGTTGTTTATTGATATAACCTTTGTAACATTAGGTGCGTTAGTTTTTGTTTTTGTTCTGTTTTGTTTTACTTTTTCAAATGATTGGATAAAACGACACTGTAACTTCCCCTGCACCCCCCTGTCACATGGGCTGTTAAGCTAATGACAGTAAAGAGTCAAAGTGTCAAAGTGTCTCTCTCTCTCTCTCTCTCTCTCTCTCTCTCTCTTTCTACGTGTGTATGTCAGTGTCTGTGTGTGTGTGTGTACGCGTTTATATGTTTGTATGTGCGCGTGCTTGCGTATGAGTGAGTGACAAAACTGTCTCCCAAACAATTATTCTCAGTCAATGATTGTTTGACATCTTTCTTTTCTTTTCTTTCCTTTTTCTTTTTTTTCTTTTCTTTTTTAGCGGAAGAATGTGGGGTTCCTTAATCCTTTCACTGCCAGTCAACCTGGAGTTCAAAATTCCCTTGTACTGTATAAACAAAGAAAATATGGTGTCTAAGACTATCTGACGATTCTCCCTGTGGTGTGTAGAAAATATGGCCTATCCTACCACCGAACATTAAGAGCAATAGATTCATGGATAACAGACCCATAATGTGGTCACCCTTCAGTGACATGGGTCCTCTACCTAGCTGCTGCATAAATGCGAGTTTGGCAGTGAAACAGTTAAGTGTCAACATAAAAGGTTGAAGGTCCCATAACTGTTTACAGCCATTGCCGCGTGACAGTGAGTGACTTCATATCTCACTGTGTCCAGGGCGCATAAGTTATACGAAGGCGGGGCCCACTCCGCTCCCTCCGACGTTTCTACCCTCCCAGGGTACCCATTCACGCCTGGTCGAGTGAGGGAGAATCGGAGTTAAGTGCCTGTCCTCTGTGAAATGGAGTGATGGCCTAGAGGTAATGCGTCAGCCTAGGAAGCGAGAGAATCTGAGTGCACTGGTTCGAATCAGGGCTCAGCCGCAGATATTTTCGCCCCCTCCATTAGACCTTAAGTGGTGGTCTGGACGCTAGATAAACCGAGGTCCCGTGTGCAGCATGCATTTAGCGCACGTAAAAGAACCCATGGCAACAAAAGGGTTGTTCCTGGCACAAATCTGTAGAAAAATCCACTTCGATAGGAAAAACAAATAAAACTACACGCAGGAAAAAATACAAAAAAACATGGGTGGCGCTGTAGTGTAGCGACGCGCTCTCCCTGGGGAGAGCATCCCGAATTCACCACAGAGAAATCTGATGTGATAAAAAGAAATACAAATACAAATATCCCAAGGACACACAACAACATGCCGAAACTGCGTCTCGAACCCTAGTCCCGGGTGAACACTCACTGAATCAGACGGAACTTCCAGCACAACCGATTCTGCCACGCTGGGAGGGAGGAATTTAGAAAGCAAATGTCAAGTCTTTGGAATCAGTCGCCCATGTACAATGCACGCTACACACGAAACACATCAATGCCTGTATTGCGTCCAGGTGGGCGTATAGTCCCATAGAATCACGAGTGGTTTATTTTCCTCTCTTTCAGAGGTGTCCAGTGGGGAGGCTTCTCTTGATGAACAGATGGAAATGCTGAAATCGTAAGTGGAATTGTCGGTTTCGATACTGAGGGTGTGTAAGGGTAGGCCATTGGTGTAAGGTTGTTTGCAGTTGTACAAATGTATGTCCGTCCGTCCGTCCGTCTCAGTGTCTGTCTGTTGTCTGTCTGTGTCTCTGCCTGTGTCTGTCTCTCTCCTACATTTTGTGTTATGTTGCCCTGCCTTGAGTGACCTCAGACAAAAACTAACCCAACCAAAGTATTATAAAGATCCATCTAACTTAAGATTTAATTTGCTCATGTCGTCAAGACATGAGTCTACTCTGTGTAACTTGGCCATTTTTATACATGAGGCATTAAAGAGATTGGGGACTGTTACGTCGTGAATGTTGTTCAACATCTGTGTTACCTGTTTTTGGTTGGTTTGTGTTGTAGATTCGTAGTGTGTCATGGTAAATCTTGTTTATGCTTCTTTAATGTTACCCCCATTAGTAAGGGGCTTTGGCCTTTGTCTGAATAAAAAATCATTATCGTTGTCGTTATCTCTCTCTCTATCTTCGGCTTTCTCTCTCTGGGATTTCCCCCTCCTTTTTCTTTTCCTCTTCAGAAAAAGGTAATGAAGGATAATTATATTCCAGTTACTATTGATGTGCTGCCCTAGCGGCATATTTATGTGACTGCCATTTATAATGCTTTGTTGGTTTATTGTCTGCCTGATTTTTGAAGTGCTGCCTTCCGATTGCTTGTGTGTGTGTGTGTGTGTGTGTGTGTGTGTGTGTGTGTGTATGTGTGTGTGTGTGTGGGTGTGTGTGTGTG
>JAAQRG010067165.1:0-11074 GCA_011634625.1 Babylonia areolata | reverse complement strand
GGAATCAGCCTGTCCAGTAGGACTCTTGCCAGAATCTTTCCTGCAATTGACAGAAGGGTGATGCTTCTGTATTTGGAGCAGTCAGATTTCTCGCCCTTGTTTTTGTAGAGGGAGACGATCACTGCATCTCTGAGGTCACCTGGCACTACTCCTTTGTCCCAGCACAGAGTGAAGAGGGATGTCAGCTGTTCTGCGACAATGTCGCCTCCTGCAACGTACACTTCGCTGGGAGCCCGTCGATGCCAGGGGCTTTGCCACCTTTGAGCTTCTTGATGGCGGACTTCACTTCTTCGAATAGCGGGGGGTTGTCCAGGTCATGCTTGACTGTCAGCTGAGGTATCTTCTCAATTGAAGAGTCCTGAACTGTACGTTGGTCTCCGAAGAGGTCTTGGTAGTGCTCTGTCCAGCAATGCAAAATGGAGTCTCGATCTGTCAAGAGAGTAGTACCATCTGATGAGCGCAGAGGGGCCTGCACTTGCAGTGACGGGCCATATGCTGCTCGCAAGGCTTCGTAAAAAGCTTTTGCATATAACTGAGTCTTCTCAGCCAGTTTAAGCCACCAGTTGTTCTGAATCTCCCTGAGTTTAGATTGTAGAGTGCTGTAAACTGTTCTGTGGGCTGCCTTAGCTGTATTGTCATCTTTACTGGCAAGGAGTCTGGCATGCGAAGCACGCTTTTCTTGTATGAGATTCTGGATTTCCACATCATTCTCGTCAAACCAGTCTCTGTTTCTGGTGGAGAAGCCAGCAATGTCCACAGCTGAATTTTGAAGGGCAGTCTTTAAGCGCTGCCACTGCTCCTGGCTTGATGAGACCTCTGCTTTTAGCCTGTCTTCGAGCTCCTTCCTGAACTCCTCTTCCTTGACCAGTAGTTGTTGGACATTTAACTTCTTAGTCGGAGGTCCTCTCCTTCTGATTGCTGGTCTGACTGTGAGCCTGACCTTGGCACAAACAAGCCTGTGATCTGTGTAGCAGTCGGCACTTGGCATGACTCTGGTGTGTAGAACATCCTTAATATCCCTCTGGCGTACCAGAACATAGTCCAAAAGATGCCAATGTTTGGAACGTGGATGTTTCCAGGTCGTCTTGTATCTGGCCTTCTGTTGAAACAGTGTGTTGGTGACTGACAGGCTGTGCTTGGTGCAGAACTCTAGAAGCAAGCGGCCGTTGTCATTGCAGTTGCCAGTGCCATGCCATCCTATCACTCCTGGCTAGATGATATGATCCCTACCAACTCGTGCGTTGAAATCACCCATGATGAGAATCTTATCCTCCTTGTCCACTTTCCTGAGCAGAGAACTAAGTTCGCTGTAGAAAGCTTCTTTGGTGACGGCATCTGCTTGGAGGGTAGGGGCACACACGCTGAACAGAGAGACGAAGCAGTTGCTTGTAAGGGGCAGTCATAGGGACATGATGTGATCCAAATGTCCCACTGGAAGGCTATGGAGCTTGCTGGCAATAGAGGACTTGATCATGAAGCCTACTCCGGACAATCTGCGCTCCTCTTTACTTTTGCCTGACCAGTACAGGGTGTAGCCTGCACCCTCCTCTGTGAGGGATCCTTGTTCTGCGAAGCGGATTTCGCTGAGAGCAGCGATGTCAATGTCCAGCTGTGCTAGTTCCCTCGCCACCAGAGCTGATTGTCTCTGTGGTCGGTCGCTGTCGTCCGAGTCTTGCATGGTGCAGATGTTCCAGCACGCTAACTTCAAATTGCTTCTTGCTTTTGCTTTTGATTTTGATTTCTTTTTCTCAATGTTGTTCTTACTGCTGCAGTGAGATGCCCGTTGGCTGCGGCGAACCAACCAGGTGTGAGTGAGGCAAGCTGTGTTTAGGCCACCTTTTCTAGGCCTGTCTCCATGTGGAGCATGCAGCGCTATCCCTAGAGAGGACTGCTTGGTTGCTCAGAGTGCTGCCGAATGCTGTTGTTGCCTCAAGTCAACAGACAAGCGACCCAACAGTCTGAGCCGCCTACATGCAGAATTGAGACTGCGACTCCCAGTACCATCTAGTACCTGTCGTTTCGCCTCTCCTCCATCGCTGTAGGTCTTTCTTCCTGCCTGCGCTGCGAAGATTTAAAGTGAAGACCAGTGCGCACAAACCAATCCCACTCTTTAGGCCATGCATCCTTCCACAGGGCTCAGCGAGCTAAGATGTCTATGGTGACCACAAGGCTGTAGACAGATTGCCTGTGACAGCTAACGGGCTCTGTCTGCCCGGGTTTTGAAATCAGAGATTTTCCTTCTCTTAGGCAGATTTACAACCAGGGTTGAAGGCTCAGCCCGCCCGCCCAGATATACCGCCAGGAACTCAGTCGCGCCATGACATAGCAAACTTAGTGGAAACAGGGGCACCGCGTGAAGGTGTTGCTAAGGGCACAGTATTGTAGGAGAGGCCATTGCAATAACCTTGCTTTCTAGCAAGCTAGACAGTGGCTACGTGGCGGTCACTACACCTGGGAAGGAGAGGGTTAGTCACTATCACTTCCCTTAGTGAGCGGGACGTCCGGCACCAGACCTCACTACCCCTTGAGATATAGTCCCCAACTATTTTCAGATTTAATGTGATGATATATCAAATCATATATATTATATATCCTTCTTATATCTGTAGTATGTGTATCATATGCATTTTTCTACTGTCCTACTTATTATTTAGGCTATTCTTCCATGAAAAAATATGTGCTTGTTAGTGTTGAGTTTCTTTGAAGTCTGACTGTATTTTAACTTTCAACTACGATCAATATCATTTTTGACTGTATTCTAACTTTCAACTACGATCAATATCATTTTCATGTTTTTCTTTCTTGATTATGTAACCCATCGCTATATTAGTATGTATGTGGAAAAGATTATATCATTGTGATGGCAACATCCACATTTTTCCCCTGTGTTTCTGCCATTCTGTTTCATTCCAAAGACGGAAAAAATGTAAATTTGTTTAAAATAACCTTGTAATATATATATATATATATATATATATATATATATATATATATTTCATCCCAAAGAAAGACATCATAGTAGTACAAGGTGACTGGAACGCCAAGATCGGAGAAGACTCCTACAACACCTGGAAGGGCACATGTGGACGATATGGTAACAACGCTACAAATGAAAGAGGTTTGAGACTCCTGGAATTTGCCTGCTTCAACAACCTGAAGATAACAAACACATTTGGACCACACAAAGCATCCAGAAGATGGACATGGCACAGCCCTGGAGGAGATCACCACAACCAAATAGACTACATCATGGTAAAGAAGCGTTTCCAGTCTAGCGTGAACATTGCAAAGACAAGAAGTTTCCCAGGAGCTGACATTGCAAGTGACCACGACTTGGTAATGATGACCTTCAAACTCCAACTGAAGAAAACAAGGAAACAAAGCTTCTCAAGACTGAAGTTCGACCAGGAAAAATTGAAAGATCCTGAAGTACAAGAGGCATTCCAAGCCATGATTGGTGGGAAATTCGCGCCACTCATCACTCTCGATGCAGATGACGCCGACCTGGATACACTCGTAAGCGACTTCAACGCAGCTGTAACTGAAACAGCCCAAACAACCCTTGGAAAACAACGCATCAAAAAGAAGCCCTGGGTCACGGACGACATCCTACAGCTGTGTGACAAACGTAGAGACCTGAAAAAGAAAAAGAATGAAGAAGAAGGGGCAAAACAGTACAAAGCAGTTAACACCGAAATCAAGAGAAGCATGAAGAAGGCACGGGAGAATTGGATTGAAGGAAAATGCCAGGACATAGAGGAAAACCTGACAAGAAACAACAGCAAGAAAGCCTACCAAGTTGTGAAAGAACTTACCAACACAAGGCAAGGTAGAACTATGTCCAACATCCAGACCAAGGATGGAAAATGTCTAACAGAAGAACAAGACATCCTAAAGCGATGGACAGAATACTGCTCAGAGCTATACAACATACAGACCACAGGTGATCCAGCAATACTGAATGTTCCACCAGCCACTGATAACAGTAATCACCCCATACTCCGTGAAGAAATAGAGGCAGCAATAGCATCGCTGAAAAAAGGGAAATCGGCAGGAGTGGACAACATCCCATCAGAACTGGTCCAAGCAGGGGGTGAAGTTATGATAGATGTGCTACTGAAAATCTGCAACAAGATCTGGCAAACAGGGGAATGGCCCACACCGTGGACACAATCACTGATCATCACCCTCCCAAAAAAGGGCAATCTCCAGCAGTGTCAAAACTACCGCACCATCAGCCTGATTAGTCATCCCAGCAAAGTCATGTTGAAGATCCTGCTTAACAGACTGAAACCACAAGCAGAAAACATCATTGCTGAAGAACAGGCAGGTTTCAGACCAGGAAGGAGCACAACTGAACAAATCTTCAACTTGAGGTTGCTATGTGAGAGGTACCATCAACACCAACAAGACCTCTACCACGTCTTCATTGATTTTAAGAAGGCATTTGACAGGGTCTGGCATGCAGCTTTGTGGGCTACCATGAATCTGTACAACATCAACGCCAGCCTGATCAGACTGACACAGCACCTCTATGACAAAGCCACCAGCGCCGTCTACCTCAACAATAGCATCGGGGACTGGTTCAGAACCACAGTCGGAGTGAGACAAGGCTGTCTACTCTCCCCAACACTCTTCAACATCTTCTTAGAAAGAATAATGACTGACGCACTGGAAGAGCATGTAGGAACAGTCAGCATAGGCGGCAGAACAATCACAAACCTACGTTTTGCCGACGACATTGATGGACTGGCTGGAAAAGAAGAAGAACTGGCAAGCCTGGTCAAACATCTAGACAAAGCCTCCACATCGTATGGAATGCAAATCAGTGCGGAGAAAACCAAACTGATGACTAACAACACCAACGGCATCAGCATTGACATCAAAGTCAATGACGAAAAGCTTAAAACAGTCCACAGCTTCAAATATCTGGGAGCAATCGTGTCAGATGAAGGATCTAAACCAGAAGTACTCTCGAGAATTGCCCAAACAACAATGGCACTCAACAAGCTGAACACCATCTGGAACAACAAAAACATCGCTCTCAGCTCAAAAATCAGACTGATGCGTTCCCTGGTTATATCAATATTGCTCTACGCCTGCAAGACTTGGACCCTGACTGCGGACATCGAGAGAAGAATCCAAGCTGTCGAGATGAGATGCTTTCGTAGACTACTTGGCATCTCCTACAGAGACCACATCACTAACACGGAAGTGAAGAACAGAATCAAGCAAAGTATTGGACCCTACGAAGACCTTCTGTCCATAGTGAAAAAACGCAAACTTAGGTGGTATGGACACATCTCCCGATCATCTGGTCTTGCCAAAACGTTCCTGCAAGGCACCGTACAAGGAGGCAGAAGGAGAGGACGGCAGAAGAAGAGATGGGAAGACAACATCCGGGGGTGGACAGGCTTGACGCTCGGTGACGCCCTGAGGAAATCAGAAAACCGTGAAGAGTGGAGAGGGGTGGTGGCCAGGTCAGCAGCGGTGCCCCAACGGTCTGAACCCAGACTACGGGAGAGGTGAAGGTGAAGGTGAAGGATATTTCATCCCGTCAAGAGATGTAAAGAAACCCAGTAAAAGAGTGAAGGGGAAGGCATGCAGACTGAAATGTTATTAGCCTAACCAAATTACAACTTTTTCCGTCTTACAAATGGAAATGTGAATATTGCCACTGTGCTTATATCACTGCCCTAGTTAAAAAAATAAAAATAAAAAAAATTTCGTACGAACGTGTGTTCACCCGCACTGTCTCAGTGCCAGAGGTGGTTCTGTTCCGCGTTGCTTGAATTGCAGTGAAATGCACAATTCTTACCTGATTCATAAGCTCAGCTCCTTTCCTTTTTGAAGCGTTGCCTGTGTCTTGCTTTGTTTTTTTACCAAACATGATTTTAGTAATCTCTACAACATGCAACAAACAGTCTAATTAGATTGCAACACACACACACACACACACACATCGGAGACTTCGCAGAATGTTTGTTGACGCATCAGCCTGTGCCGGAAATCACGACCAGGCTACAGGGATGAGAGTTGTTTCTCTTTGCTGTCGAGAAAAGTTCGTTGTTTGGATTGTTTGCTGTTCTAACTAATCTTGAGTTCAAGTTAGACGCAAAGGAGTTAGTGTCATTGAGTTTGTCACTTAGATGAAAATGAGCCAGTTCCGATCATAAAGATTTCAGGTTAGGGGCGATGCCAAGCATCCAGAAAAATCCAGAAAACAAATTCCATATGGCAATAGAAGACACCACACAGGACATTGAAAAATGTAAAAGCCTGAAAGACCTTGGCATAATTTTTGATAATAAACTATCCTTTGACATACATATACAGAATATAATAAATAAAGCCAAACAGATGATAGGAATAATTAAGATAACATTTACCTATTTAGATAAAGATATATTTCTTAAACTGTATAAAGCATTAGTCAGATCACAAGTGGAATATGGTAATATTGTGTGGCACCCATACCTCAAGAGACAATCTATAGCTATAGAAAGGGTACAAAGAAAAGCAACTAAAATATTAAAAGAATGCAAATCTATGAGCTATCAACAGAGACTTATATACTTAAATCTGCATTCATTGAAGGGAAGAAGGCTAAGAGGGGATTTAATAGAAACATACAAAATGTTAAATTGCTATAATGCAGTCAGTGTGAATAATGTTTTTAAAATGTCAGATTATGAGAATACAAGAAATTCAATGATGAAAATTTGTAAAGAGCACTGTAATACTAACCTAAGGAAAAATTCATTAGCTAACAGAATTGCACATAAATTATATGGAATGCACTACCATTGGAAACTAAACTTGCACAAAATACTAATGTGTTTAAAAATCTCCTTGACATGAACATCAATTTAAAAGAAAAATTTACTGACTTTGATGAGTGATTTACAGAACATGTAAAAGAAAACATATGTATTCCACAAATAAAAGGAGACCGATATTGAAGGGGACATAAAAAAGGCCGTGAGGCCTAGGCAGTCAAATGCCAGTCCCTACACTACTACTACTACTACTAAACATTTTTGCCTTGCGGGAGCGTGTCGATACTCCCCCGTGTTGAGAGCCACTGGCTTGACATATCATTATTTTTTAGATAGACAAGCGCGCGCGTGCGTGTGTGTGTGTGTGTGTGTGTGTGTTGACTGTCGTCTCATTAATAATTTTACAGCAGATGAACAGCAATACCAGATATTTCTCACTCTGCTATTTCAATCATTTGTGAAATCTTTTTGCATATGGGTGCGTTGGCAGAATGAGAGAGAGAGAGTGTGTGTGTGTTAGTGCGTGTGTGTGTGTGTGTGTGTGTGTGTGCGCGCGCACGCGCGTGTGTGTGTGTGTGTGTGTGTGTAACAAGGTGGATGAGGCAGCCTACATGCCCAAGCTAAAAATAGTATGTTTTTTAATGCATGTATCATTGTATGTTTGTAAGTGAGACAGACCCAAAAGAGGCATAGTAATGTATGTTAAGGATACCATAAATGCTAAAGAACACACACTAATGGAAAATAACTTTGAAGAAAGCTTGTGGATTACCTTTACAACTAGAGATAGACAGAAGATATTGATTGGAACTATATACAAAAGCCCAAGTACAACAACTGAAAATGAGGAAAAAATGTTTGATCTGTTGAGTGAGCAAAGATTGAAACAGTTTGACTTGACTTTGTGATTTTAACTTCCCAGATATCAATTGGAAAGGCACATGTTCTGGCAAAAGAGGCCAGAACTGTTTACATGATGCATTCTTGACTCAAGTATAGTAAAGCAAACAACAAGACAAAGATAAGGACAAAAAGCAAAAATACTGGATTTGGTAACAGTTAATGATGAATACAAAATATCAGATATAGAACATCTAGCCCCTATAGGTAAAAGTGACCATGAAGTGCTTATGTTCTCACTGTACTTAGGTGATGACCAAGAATGCGAAGAACCCAAGCAATCATATAATTTTAAGAAAGTAAAGGGAACTTTAAACAAATGAGAGAAGAAATAAAGATGATAGACTGGCAAAAACTAAATGAAGTCAGTGTGGAACAATGTTGGAAAGAAATTTTTAAAAAAACCACTCTACATTCTACAATAGAAAAAAATGTCCCATAGCAAACCACCAAAAATTTGTATAAAAAAATAATAATAAACAGAAACCAAGGTGGATAAATGCAAACACATTGAAATTTGTAAAAAATAAAAAAAAAGAAGAAGAAAAAAAAAGAAAAGAAACACAAATTGTACCAAAAGTTCCTAGTTACCAAACAAAGGAGAGACTATCAAAAATATATAAAGGCATGTAATATATATAATAAAAAAAAATAAGGGAAGAAAAAAAGAATTCAAAAAGAAACTGTCACATGAATGTAGGGATAACCCTAAAGCTTTCTGGAGCTATGTACAATCAAAAACTAAAATGAGAACAGGAGTGAGTCGATTAATAACTAAAGATGAAGACACAGTAGAAACAGACAGCGGAAAAGCGGATATTTTGAAATCATTTTTTTCTAGTGTTTTTACAAAAGAAGATATAAGTACTGTACCTTCTCTAAGTGCAGCTTCAAAGTCAAATGGTAAGATTTTGGATAGTAGATGTTTCGGTTGAAGCTATAAAAAAGAAACTTCAAACTCTGAAACCAAACAAAGCTTGTGGTCCAGATGCCATTCCTTCAAAAATACTAACAGAGCTGAGTGAAGAGATTGCAGTCCCATTATACCTACTCTTTAACAAATCACTTGAGGAGAAGACTGCCCATAGACTGGAAAACAGCAACAGTTATACCAATTTTCAAAAAAGGAACAAGAACAGACCCAGGGAATTACAGGCCAGTGAGCTTAACATGTATCGTATGTAAAATTAATTATTAGAATCATTCATAAGAGAGGCTATTGTTAGGCACATGACTGATAATAAATTGTATGCTGAGTGCCAACATGGATTCCGCAAAAATAGGTCATGTGTGACTCAACTTCTGGAAGTGATGGAGGATTCTACAAAAGAGATAGATAAGGGAGAAAACATAGATGTGTTATACTTAGACTTCAAAAAAGCATTTGACTCTACCACATGAAAGAAACTGGAATCTTATGGAATAACAGGAAACATACTTGGGTGGATAAGGGACTTTCTAACAAAAAGAACTCAAAGGGTTAGGATTGGTAGTTCCTTCGGTAAAGCTGATGTTATAAGTGACATACCACAAGGTAGTATATTAGGACCTGTACTATTTACTTTATTCACAAATGATCTCCCTTGCGAACTAAAGAGTACATGTACAATTTTTGCAGATGACACAAAATTATACAACTCTCCAAAATTCTATCAGGATTTATAAAAAGACATTGAAACATTAATAAAATGGTCAGACACATGGATTGATGGAATCTATATTTTAATGCTAAAAAATGTAAAGTACTTCATAATGGGAAATCAAACCCAGAGAAAGAATACACAATGAAAATTGGAGACAAAGAAATAAAAGTATCAAAATGTGATGAGGAAAAAGACTTAGGGTGTCACATTTGACAAAAATTTATCATTTGACAAACATATAACAAATAGTATAAACAAAGCGAACAGAATGATTGAAATAATAAAAAGAGCATTTACATTTATAGATAAGGTTACTTTCTTACGGTTATATAAAACAGTTAGACCTATCCTAGAATATGGAAACACTGTATGGTACCCAACGCAAATAAAGCAGTCACAAGCCATAGAAAGGGCTCAAAGAAGAGCAACAAAGCTGGTCTATAGCATAAAAGATTATTCATATCAAGAAAGATTAAAGTACTTACAACTACCATCACTTAAAGCAAAAAGAGTAAGAGGGGACTTGATACAGACGTATAAAATTTTAAATGGGTTTGACGATGTAAACAAAGCATGCTTTTTTTGTACTCCAAAGGAAGACACTACGAGAAACAGTACAGACAAAATATTTAAACAGTATTATATATAAAACGTGCACCTAGTATAAATACTTTTAAGAACCTCAAAGATAAACGTGAGTTATTGACAAAAACGAAATATGACTTTGATGGATAAAATGACTGAGCTAGTCAATGACCTGACCAACAATATAAAGGAGTAAATCTGAAGGGGCATAAAAAGTCAAAAATGGCTAAGTTGTATAAAACAACGCCCCAAATCCTGATCCTGATCCTGAAGTCCATTTGTATTTCTTCATTATTCGTGTATCTTAACTGGATCTTTTCTGTATCTTTTCTTTATGGATATCTTTATGTTAATAAATAAACAAATCAATCAATCAATAATAAAACACAGTTGTTGCTTATCATCAATCTACCATCTGAAAATCAAAATCAAAACATTTTCTTTGACCTTTATTTCCATAAGTTGCAGTGAGATTTGCTTCATGCAAGTGACTCATTACTGAGATATGACAACCTATTGCTTTGTGCATAGACACTAATATTGCAGTGCGCACCACATCTGCTCATTAAGCTGATGCTTGACCAGCAGTACTAAGTGTTACTCAACGCGCTTAGGCCTTCAGTTGAGGAGGTAAAAGAAAGAAACAAGAGAGGCAAGGCCTTCAAGACTCACTTGTGATACACTTTTTAAAAAAATCTAATCGTTAAAATGTGTTCTGTATTTGTTATTATAAAGCTTCGGGTTAAAAAAAAAGAAAAAAAGTCCTAACCAGATTCGAATCCCGCATATTCGGGTGAGAAAAAACTGTCTTACCCACTGGCTCCTTAACTGATGTTCTAAAATTTAATATTTGAACATACTTTTTTAAAGGGCGATAAATCAATTGTGGTATTCGCAGTGAGAACGCTGTTTAAATCATATTATTCTGGTGTATCTTGGGTATTCAAAAAATCTTTAAGGGCAATAAAAAATTCTTTTTAAGTCCGCGGTAAAGGAGACGTGGCTGGTAAAGGCATTGCAACATTTAGCCATTTTCTCTAGATCTAGATAGATGTACAAGTTTAGTTACATCTGCCGGGAATGTAGTATGACACAGTCAATTCAATTTCTCTTTTATGTTCATTCTAGTTTTATAGTGTTATAGTGTGCCAGCAGTGTCCTCCCCCC
>JAAQRG010067162.1:0-11034 GCA_011634625.1 Babylonia areolata | reverse complement strand
GTCTTTGAATCCTGACCACAAGTAAACAGCAAGCTTCACAGTTCACAGAATGGACAGAATGAACACAGGGTCTTTGAATCCTGATCACAAGTGAACAGCAAGCTTCACAGTTCACAGAATGGACAGAATGAATACAGGGTCTTTGAATCCTGACCATAAGTAAACAGCAAGCTTCACAGAATGGAGAGAATGAATACAGGGTCTTTGAATCCTGACCAAAAGTAAACAGTAAGCTTCACAGTTCACAGAATGGACAGAATGAATACAGGGTCTTTGAATCCTGACCACAAGTAAACAACAAGCATCACAGTTCACAGAATGGACAGAATGAATACAGGGTCTTTGAATCCTGACCACAAGTAAACAGCAAGCTTCACAGAATGGACATAATGAACACAGGGTCTTTGAATCCTGACCACAAGTGAACAGCAAGCTTCACAGAATGGACAGAATGAACACAGGGTCTTTGAATCCTGACCACAAGTGAACAGCAAGCTTCACAGTTCACAGAATGGACAGAATGAACACAGGGTCTTTGAATCCTGACCACAAGTGAACAGCAAGCTTCACAGTTCACAAAATAGACAGAATGAATACAGGGTCTTTGAATCCTGACCACAAGTGAACAGCAAGCTTCACATTTCACAGAATGGACAGAATGAATACAGGGTCTTTGAATCCTGACCACAAGTGAACAGCAAGCTTCACAGTTCACAGAATGGACAGAATGAATACAGGGTCTTTGAATCCTGACCACAAGTGAACAGAAATCTTCACAGAATGGATAGTCTTTGAATCCTGAATGCATAAGAAAAGCAAACATCTTAGAATGGATAAAATAGATAAAGTTTCTCCTGATCCTGATTGCATGTGAAAAGCAAGCTCAAAAGAATGGAGTCTCTGAATACAGCTTCTCCAAATCCTTACAGCAACATCAAAAGCAAGATCCATAGAATGTATAGAATGGATATGGTTCTCCAAATCCTGACTGCAACGTAAAAAGCAAGCTTCATAGAATGTATAGAACAGGTAGCAGGGTATGGTGTCTCCAAATCTTGACTGCAACATGAAAGACAAACTTCATAGGATGGATACAGTTTCCAAATCCTGACTGCATGTGAAAAACAAGCTTCATGGAATGAACAGAATGGATAGTGTTTTCTCCTTCTTTAATGTAGATATGGATAGTGTTTTCTCCTTCTATAATGTAGATATAAATCACAGCAAGTGATGAGTAAAGACTGAGAGGTAACACAGAGAGAGAGCGTGACAGACAGACAGACAGACAAACAAGCAAACCGTCAAGACACAAGAACAATGAAAACAATTCAGACAAATGCAAACACTCCATCAACACTAAATTCTTGCATGCAGAGATACTGTTTGTTAAAACAGAAGCAAACAAGCAAAGAGTTGGAGGCTCTGCAAAAAAGCAAAAAAAAAAAAAGCATGAAAGCGGGGAAAAGAACAAAGCGATTCAAAGGGTTGGGAGTGTGGGGTGGTGGCGGCGGCAGCAGAAAAAGGACAAAGTGTTTCTGAATCCTGACTTAACAAGAAAAGCATGTATTCCACAATGGAAACAGTGTCTCTGAATCCTGACTCAACAAGAAAGCATGTATTCCAGAATGGAAACAGTGTCTCTGAATCCTGACTCAACAAGAAAAGCATGTATTGCAGAACGGAAACAGTGTCTCTGAATCCTGACTCAACAAGAAAAGCATGTATTGCAGAATGTTAACAGTGTCTCTGAATCCTGACTCAACAAGAAAATCATGTATTGCATATCGGAAACAGTGTCTCTGAATCCTGACTCAACAAGAAAAGCATGTACTGCAGAACGGAAAAAATGTCTCTGAATCCTGACTCAACAAGCATGTATTCCACAATGGAAACAGTGTCTCTGAATCCTGACTCAACATGAAAAGCATGTATTGCAGAACGGAAACAGTGTCTCTGAATCCTGACTCAACAAGCATGTATTCCGCAATGGAAACAGTGTCTCTGAATCCTGACTCAACATGAAAAGCATGTATTGCAGAACAGAAACAGTGTCTCTGAATCCTGACTCAACAAGCATGTATTCTGCAATGGAAACAGTGTCTCTGAATCCTGACTTAACAAGAAAAGCATGTATTGCAGAATGGAAACAGTGTCTCTGAATTCTGACTCAACAAGAAAATCATGTATTGCATATCGGAAACAGTGTCTCTGAATCCTGACTCAACAAGCATGTATTCTGCAATGGAAACAGTGTCTCTGAATCCTGACTCAACAAGAAAAGCATGTATTGCAGAACAGAAACAGTGTCTCTGAATCCTGACTCAACAAGCATGTATTCTGCAATGGAAACAGTGTCTCTGAATCCTGACTCAACAAGCATGTATTCCAGAACGGAAACAGTGTCTCTGAATCCTGACTCAACAAGAAAATCATGTATTGTAGAATGGAAACAGTGTCTCTGAATCCTGACTCAATAAGAAAAGCATGTATTGCAGAACGGAAACAGTGTCTCTGAATCCTGACTCAACAAGAAAATCATGTATTGTAGAATGGAAACAGTGTCTCTGAATCCTGACTCAACAAGCATGTATTCCAGAACGGAAACAGTGTCTCTGAATCCTGACTCAACAAGAAAATCATGTATTGTAGAATGGAAACAGTGTCTCTGAATCCTGACTCAATAAGAAAAGCATGTATTGCAGAACGGAAACAGTGTCTCTGAATCCTGACTCAACAAGAAAATCATGTATTGTAGAATGGAAACAGTGTCTCTGAATCCTGACTCAACAAGCATGTATTCCAGAACGGAAACAGTGTCTCTGAATCCTGACTCAACAAGAAAATCATGTATTGTAGAATGGAAACAGTGTCTCTGAATCCTGACTCAATAAGAAAAGCATGTATTGCAGAACGGAAACAGTGTCTCTGAATCCTGACTCAACAAGAAAATCATGTATTGTAGAATGGAAACAGTGTCTCTGAATCCTGACTCAACAAGCATGTATTCCAGAACGGAAACAGTGTCTCTGAATCCTGACTCAACAAGAAAATCATGTATTGCAGAATGGAAACAGTGTCTCTGAATCCTGACTCAATAAGAAAAGCATGTATTGCAGAATGGAAACAGTGTCTCTGAATCCAAAGGAATACAGACATTACCAGGAGGATTTTTGTTTTATGTCTGTCAAATGATTGTAGATATTCAGTTAAGTGTCAGTTGTCACATCTGAATGTTATTGTAGATATTCAGTTAAGTGTCAGGTGTCACATTTGAATGTTATTGTAGATATTCAGTTAAGTGTCAGTTGTCACATTTGAATGTTATTGTAGATATTCAGTTAAGTGTCAGTTGTCACATTTGAATGTTAAGTGTCAGTTGTCACATTTGAATGTTATTGTAGATCTTCAGTTAAGTGTCAGTTGTCACATTTGAATGTTACTGTAGATGTTCACATTTGAATGTTATTGTAGATATTCAGTTAAGTGTCAGTTGTCACATTTGAATGTTATTGTAGATATTCAGTTAAGTGTCAGTTGTCACATTTGAATGTTATTGTAGATATTCAGTTAAGTGTCAGTTGTCACATTTGAATGTTATTGTAGATATTCAGTTAAGTGTCAGGTGTCACATTGGAATGTTATTGTAGATATTCAGTTAAGTGTCAGGTGTCACATTTGAATGTTATTGTGGATATTCAGTTAAGTGTCAGTTGTCACATTTGAATGTTATTGTAGATATTCAGTTAAGTGTTAGTTGTCACATCTGAATGTTATTGTAGATATTCAGTTAAGTGTCAGTTGTCACATCTGAATGTTATTGTAGATATTCAGTTAAGTGTCAAGTGTCACATTTGAATGTTATTGTAGATATTCAGTTAAGTGTCAGTTGTCACATTTGAATGTTATCATTTCAAAACAAAGAAATCAAAGGTGGGAGAGGAGGGGTGTGCAGTTGTGTGGTGAGTTGGGGGACATGGGGGTGGGGGTGGGGGAACTTGATAGAATAAGGGTGGAGTCAAAGATGAATATTTGAAATAGATAAAACTACGATTCAATAAAATTAGCACCACAGTGTTGTGTGACATACACTGTACATTGAAGTCAAGGGTTTTTTCCTTCTCCTGTGTTAGTGGGCTGCAATGTTGCAATGCCCAAGTTCACTTGTACACATGTACAAGTGGGATTATACAAGCATAACCATTTTTACCCCCCACCATGTATGCAACCATTCTCCATTTTGGGGGTGTGTGCATGCTTGTTATGTTCTTGTTTCCATAATTCAACGAACACAAATACGGATTACAGGATATTTCATCATGTGTATTTGATCATCTGCATGCGTAGACACACGAAGGGGGTTCAGGTACTAGCAGGTTTGCACATTATGCTGACTTGGGAGATGGGAAAAATCTCCACACTTAACTCTAACACAACATCAAGACCCCAGCACAAAACAATTTGACACTGGTGAAAACCAAAGGTCCTACTCTACGCTGAACTGCCTTTACAACAGACTTGCCGGTTTCTACTCTGAAAGCTGTTTATCAGTATTCTTCTTTCCAGACCTGAACAGATTTTCACCACTGCAGAACTGGTCAGCAAACAGCACTAAACTGATTCTTCCTCCAACTCATCATTAGTTTCATGAGCGAGTTTCTCAGTGGCACACATAAAGCTGAACGAGAAGTGTTCACGAATGTTTTCACTGTTGTCCAATTTTTTTATTAACTACACACATGTGCCCGTCTTTCTGTCACAGTCTGAGAGATGGCCAAACATCTTCAAACCAAAAATTTCACCATTGTTCTTACAACTGTTTTGGAGAAGGCGCAAATTTTCTTCACAATACGATTCAAATGTACTTGGGGTCACAAGTATAGTGGGACAGCATGGCGAAACACAGACAGGCTGTATCATTACTGGCTTGTTTAAGTATAAAGCATTGATTAACCCTTTCACCGCCAAGCTCACATTTATGCACAGGCGTGGTAGAGGACCCATGTCACTGAAAGGTGACCACTCATTGATCTGTTATCCATGAACCTACTGCTCTTAATGTTCAGTGGTAGGATAGGCCGTATTTTCTATACATCGCTGAGGGAATCCCCAGCTATTCTTAGCCACGGTCTTTTCTGTGTTTATACCACAAGGGAATTTTGGACTCTATATTGACTGGCGGTGAAAGGATTAAACAGCAGGTGACAGATGACTAGACACATCCCATTCATGAAATGAAATGGAAGCAACTTCAGCCACAGAAATAAGGAGGAAATGACAAAGTGTGCCATCAAACTGTGTGAGTGAGCCATTCTTTAGACCTGCTTGCTTGGAGTCTGTTCTAAAACCTCAGGACTGTCACTGAATATGTGCATGCAAGCATGTAAGTGCAAGCATGTATTGCTCTCAAGCATGTATGAACCCTCTGATTACATGAATGCTATGTTCCATGTGTGTGTGTGCACTATCTTAACCATAATTTGTACTGGTTGCATCACATATTCTCACATCGTAAGCAACATCAGTGTGAGAAAATAGAAACACCCAATATAAATTGAACTGCCCTTCAGTGATTCCTCTTCAAAACTTCCACAGAGTTACCGACATGATATATCTGAAAATTTATGGGTCTTAAAATAACAACAACAAAAAAGGGGAAAAAAAGTTTTCACTCAATTCCAATATGGACACCCTGAGACATGTATGTGATGCTTCAGGTATTGAGAAGCTAATTACAAAGAACACAATCACATGTAAAGTACATGTACACAAGCAACACACATCCACAAGCGTACACATACATACAAGCAGACTGTGTGCGAACACACACACACACAAACCAAAAAGGCTTTTGAGTGGTTTTTATTCATGCTTGATAGATTTGTTCTTCAAACACATACAAATACACACACACACAATGGGGAGGCTTTATGAGATGTTTCATAAATACACACACACACACACACACAGAAGAGGCTTTATGGGATGGTACAGTCACACAACATACACAGAGAAATGAACACTCACTGTTTAATAAGAGTCCCACTGGCTCTCTGTTGTAATTTCACTGGTTGAGTAGCTAGTTTGTTATTCTATTTCATTCATAGGTTTTTGTGATGCAATGGACAGGGGAGAGGATTAGGAAAGAAGTAACGACATGATGCATGGGTAGCGTAGGGAAGGGGATGGATTTTCCTCCACGGTAAAACCACAATTGTGGATAGACGTTAAACAAAAGAACAAACACACGCCCACAGAAACACTGACACAGACACACATGCAAAGTGGAGACTTTCAAGCTGGTTTTTTTGTATTTTAATTCCTTGGAAGCAGAGAGGGAAGGGGAGCAGGGGGAGGAGGAGGAGAGGGGGGGAACAGTCAGTTCTACAGGGCTGCCTGTCAAGTTTCACTTCATGGAACAAACTGACACCAGTATTCACACATTAACCCTTTCACCGCCAAGCTCGCATTTATGCACAGGCGTGGTAGAGGACCCATGTCACTGAAAGGTGACCATTCATTGATCTGTTATCCATGAACCTACTGCTCTTAATGCTTGGTGGTAGGATAGGCCATATTTTCTATACATTGCAGGGGGAATCCCCAGCTATATTTAACCACTGTCTTTTCTGTGTTTATACTACAAGGGGATTTTGTACTCTAAATTGACTGGTGGTGAAAGGGTTAAAGTACAACAAACCATCAAACACTGTCATCAAAGTGCTTTCTGTACAGTGAGTCAAAAAGGTGAAATAAACAAGTAAACAACAAAACAAAAATAAAATGAATAAAATAAAAATGAAAATAACAATAGATACATGACACACACACACTATGCAGTCACAATATCCAAACTCTCCAGGCCCGGCAATAACACCATCAGCTGCAATCCTGTAGCAGGGGGAATATATGCTGCGTGGTATACTTTCTCTTTTTCCCCCCTTGTTTTCCTCCCCCTAGCCCCCCCCCCCAACCCTCTCCCCCCCCCCATCCTTCCCTTTCACTATTCCCTCCCAACAACCCCCCATCCCTGAATCTTCTCCCCCCCATCCTTCCATTTCACTATTCCCTCCCAACAACCCCCCATCCCTGAATCCTCTGCCCCCTCCCTCCCCATCCTTCCCTTTCACTATTCCCTCCACATCCCCCCGCACCCTCCCCAACCCCCCTGAAACCTCTCCATCCTCCCCTTTCACTATTCCTTCCCAACATCCCCACCCCCCTCCACCCCACTCCCTGACACAGCGATACAGTTGTCACAACCAAGGTCTCCAATAACACCCCCTGTCTCTGTAGAGCTTGACGGAGCAGCACACGCACGCACACAAAGCGACAGCGACCCACACATATCCGGACAGCACACTCTTCCCATTCTCTCCTTCCTCAGCATCATCAGTCTGCCTTCTTCTTACTCTTCTCCTGCACTCCTCCTCCACGCCTACAGGGTAAAGCTCCACCTGAATGCTGCTTACAGAAGGGAGAGACAGAAGGTGTCGCCGACAGACATTAATGGTCAGATAAAATTTAAAAAAAATAAAAAAAAGCAAAAAGATACAAATTATGATGGCAAAAGAGTTTTTGACAAAGCAATTATAAACTGCAAGCAAAGCGACATGAAAGTGAAGTTAGGGGAATGAACAGGCATGCACACAACATATGCGCACATACAATACACACACACACACACACACACACACACACACTCTTTCACATACACACACACACAACACTCTTTATTTCATACAATAACATTTCATACACAAAAAAATTCATGCAGTAAAATAAATATGGATAACACACACAGAAAAAAAAAAAAATTAAAAAGGTCCTCTCAACTCAAACAGTAATTAGCTTCTTTCTCTTGCTGCTAACACTGACTGTTGACAAAGTATAAAACCCAGGGCCCACTAACATGACAAAAGGTAAAAGAAAAAGAAAAAAAAAAAAATCCTTTTCCAATACAACTCTTGCACACCCACAATGCACACAAACAACACGAACACAAACACACTCACTCACCCACACACCAAGCCACACAAGACAACACCCACAACACAACACACCAACACAAACACACTCACCCACCCACACACCAAGCCACACAAGACAACACCCACAACACAACACACCAACACAAACACACTCACTCACCCACACACCCAGCCACACAACACAACACACCACACCAACACAAACACACTCACCCACCCACACACCATGCCACACAAGACAACACCCACAACACAACACACCACACCACACCAACACAAACACACTCACCCACCCACAACACAACACACCAACACACACTCACCCACCCACACACCATGCCACACAATACAACACACCAACACAAACACACTCACCCACCCACACACCCAGCCACACAAGACAACACCCACAATACAACACACCAACACAAACACACTCACCCACCCACACACCCAGCCACACAAGACAACACCCACAACACAACACACCACACCAACACAAACACACTCACCCACTCACACACCAAGCCACACAAGACAACACCCACAACACAACACACCAACACAAACACACTCACCCACCCACACACCAAGCCACACAAGACAACACCCACAACACAACACACCAACACAAACACACTCACTCACCCACACACCCAGCCACACAACACAACACACCACACCAACACAAACACACTCACCCACCCACACACCATGCCACACAAGACAACACCCACAACACAACACACCACACCACACCAACACAAACACACTCACCCACCCACAACACAACACACCAACACACACTCACCCACCCACACACCATGCCACACAATACAACACACCAACACAAACACACTCACCCACCCACACACCCAGCCACACAAGACAACACCCACAATACAACACACCAACACAAACACACTCACCCACCCACACACCCAGCCACACAAGACAACACCCACAACACAACACACCACACCAACACAAACACACTCACCCACTCACACACCAAGCCACACAAGACAACACCCACAATACAACACACCAACACAAACACACTCACCCACCCACACACCAAGCCACACAAGACAACACCCACAACACAACACACCAACACAAACACACTCACCCACCCACACACCAAGCCACACAAGACAACACCCACAACACAACACACCAACACACACTCACCCACCCACACACCATGTCACACAAGACAACACCCACAACACAACACACCAACACACACTCACCCACCCACACACCCAGCCACACAACACAACACACCACACCAACACAAACACACTCACCCACCCATGCACCAAGCCACACAAGACAACACCCACGACACACCACACCAACACAAACTCACTTTCTGCGCTGTGGGTTGGCGCGGTTCACCATGTTGTGCACCTGGGAGCGCACGCTGTGAGGATACCGCTGCCCCGCCGCGTGCGTTGCGTGAAGCGCAGGACACATATTTTCCCCCGCTTTACTCTTCTCCTCGTCGCTGTCGTCATCATCATCGTTGTCATCGTCACTTTGGTCTGCGTCTCCTCCCGTAGTGGCGGTGGTGGAGGAAGCGGCGGTGGTGGTGGTGGTGACGTAATTGTCCGACACCGGAGGGCTGATGTCCACTTGGAAGGAGTACGCCTCTCTGCGAATCTGTGCACCACCGAGTTATGAAATGTTTTTATTCTATTTTTTATCATCTTTATTCTTCCTTTTTTTCCCCCCCTCAAGGCCTGACTTCGCACACTGGGTTTCGCTGCTGCTGGTCAGGCATCTGCTTAGCAGATGTGGTGTAGCTTGTTTGGATTTGTCCGAATGCTGTGATGCCTCCTTGAATAACTCAACTGAAATGAACTATGAAATGAATGACTGATGTTTTAGTTCAGGGAGGCGTCATAGAGTGTGGACTAGTTTCAGTTTCAGTTTGGTTTGGTTTCACGGAGAGTGTCAAAGACAAGGCGTGTGGACCAGTTTCAGTTTGGTTTGGTTTTACGGAGAGTGTCAAAGACAAGGTGTGTGCCCCCCCCCAACCCCCTCAACACCCCACCTTGGGCATGGCAGCAGTGGAGAAGAGGTTTCTATCACTTTTTCACACACACTTGCACACACACACACAAACATACTCTCACACACATACACCGAGACCCCCCACCCCCACCCCCAAACACACACACACTCACAACACCCCACCTTGGGTATGGCAGCAGCAGAGGAGAGGTTTCCGATCACTCTTTCATAAACACACTTTGACACACACTCTCATATACACACACACCTATACTTAACCCCACCCCCCCCACCCCCACCCCCCAACACTTTCACACACACACACACATACACACACACTTCACACACTTTCTCTCTCTCTCACACACACACACACAACTTTCATACACACACACTTTCTCTCTCTCTCTCTCTCTCTCTCTCTCTCACACACACTTTCATACACACACATAACTTTCATACACACACTTTCTCTCTCTCTCTCTCACACACATACACACACACACACAACTTTCATACACACACTTTCTCTCTCTCTCTCTCACACACACACACACACAACTTTCATACACACACACTTTCTCACTCTCTGTCTCTCTCTCTCTCACACACACACACACTCACACACACTTTCTCTCTCTCACACACACACACAACTTTCATACACACACTTTCTCTCTCTCTCTCTCACACACACACACACACACACTTTCACACACACACACACACCCCACCTTGGGAATGGCAGCAGCGGAGGAGAGGTTCCCGATGGAGAGGGTGAGGGGCAGCAGGTGGGCCTCCGTGGTGAAGATGAAGTCGTCAATGTCCACAGCCAGGTCCCCCTTCTCCGCAAACAGCAGGTACAGATACTTGAACATCTCCGCCAGCACGTACGAGTCCATCCTGTCCATACAGTCCACAGAGTCAGATTCTCCAGGAAGGGGGTGTCAATGACACTGGGCAGATCCATCATACACGTTACACAACGTCTTGCCAGGCAGATGCCTGACCAGCAGCATTACCC
>JAAQRG010067160.1:5000-10000 GCA_011634625.1 Babylonia areolata | reverse complement strand
AGTTGACACCTCACTCGTCTTTGGCACCGTACCATCACCACTACTCTGCGATGTTCGGGCACAAGGAACTGACTCATGCCTTATGTAAGATCTGTTAATTAACTTACATTATCTTTTGTAGATATGCAGCACTTAGGCCTGGACCATACGCGTTTTTTTAACACCCCCCCCCCCCCCACTACCAACTGTCGCCATTACTGTAATTTTGCCACCAAAGGTGAACGTCCTATAGACTGTTGGATTAGTTTGTCACAAGCTAATGATTTCGTTGGCGCTGGTCCACATCGACACAACCTTGGAACGGTGTGATGACTTCATCGATAAATGTATATCTAGAAGGTGGAACAGGCATGTCATTTGTCTTCGCTCAAGTCAGTAACCGTGGTCCCGAGGAGCTGAGCATATGCCTTACTCATGTAAAAGAATCCAAGGCAACTAGAGAGGTGTTGTTAACAAAATCATGTAGCAAAAACACACTTAAGAAACAAAATATGCATTTTACAGAATTAGAAAAAAAAGAGAGAAGGAAACTGGTGGGATGGCACCATTGCGACGCCTTTGAGATTTGTTTCGACTTGACTTGCGTTTGATGCCGACCAGTTTCGAACACTTACCGAGTGTCTGGTTATTCTCCTTTCCCCTGCACAGTTCTCCACTCCATCCATCCCCAGTGACCCCACACCACCTCCATGATACCGGACACAAACGCAAGGCAAGGAGAGGCGCTCACTCAGTAGTCTGGCTTCACTGTCGGACCAGGCGATAATCGTTGTCAGTATGAAGCTGAGCAACTCTGACTTGAACCACAACAGGCACTGCTGAGCAGTCACCGTTCTAAAGAGACTCAGCAACGGTGCGGGGTCTGTTCTGACGTGTGTCCCCAAAAGTGACCAAAATGATAGTGACAGATCTGTTATCAACTTCCTGCGCCAGAACTGCGACATAATGTTCATTAAAACAGGTTCAGTTGAAGGTAACAGATCCCACAGCCTATGACGGACATCAGGGCAGTGATTAAACATCCACACCATCGAGGGCTCCGTGTAGGAAGGCAGAGTGCGGTGCTGTCCTTCCGCCAGCGAGAAAAAAAAAAGAAAAAGGAATGAGGTGTATCTCTCCAAAGACACAACACCATTTCGAGGAAGGGCCTCGAAACCTGATCACAGGTGATCAGCTCTCTAATGTCTAACCGACTCCATCACGGTGATTGAACTGAGATAAGTAGGTCTGACATCGCGTTATTTAAAGCACTGAGATAAGTAGGTCTGACATCGCGTTATTTAAAGCACTGAGATAAGTAGGTCTGGCATCGCGTTATTTAAAGCACTGAGATAAGTAGGTCTGACATCGCGTTATTTAAAACACTGAGATAAGTAGGTCTGACATCGCGTTATTTAAAACACTGAGATAAGTAGGTCTGACATCGCGTTATTTAAAACACTGAGATAAGTAGGTCTGACATCGCGTTATTTAAAACACTGAGATAAGTAGGTCTGACATCGCGTTATTTAAAACACTGAGATAAGTAGGTCTGACATCGCGTTATTTAAAACACTGAGATAAGTAGGTCTGACATCGCGTTATTTAAAACACTGAGATAAGTAGGTCTGACATCGCGTTATTTAAAACACTGAGATAAGTAGGTCTGACATCGCGTTATTTAAAACAGATAAGTAGGTCTGACATCGCGTTATTTAAAACACTAACAACCATCTGTGACAAAATGTAATGGTAACAGATCATTTTACATTAGTACACCGTTCGGCAAAGAGGTGTAGGAGAATACAACAAGTTTGACGTACAAAAATGAACAAAAAAAACAAAAAAAAACATTATAAAAAAATCAACAAAAAAATCCACAAGTACAGCAATACAGAAAAACAGCTACTAAGCGGGAAAGAAATGTTTCCCTCCAGCATTTCTCTCTTCTGTCAGTCAGGTAATGGGTGTTTCTCTCTCTCTCTCTCTCTCTCTCTCTCTCTCTCTCTCTCTCTCTCTCATATATATATATATATATATATGTGTGTGTGTGTGTGTGTGTGTGTGTGTGTAAATATGTAATCTTCTGGGTGATTGCCTTAAAAAAAAACCTGCCAATAATGGTTTTAAAGAATTAATTAGATACATCATATATCATAAACAAAAAGACGCTCGAGTTTTGTCTCTCAAGTAACTGCGTGTGACATATATATATATATATAATTATGCTCTCTGCAAATACACGGTGTTTGTATAGGTGAAGGTCAGGATAAAGTAGGAGACAGGTGAAGGTCAGGACAAAGGAGTACATAGGTGAAGGTCAGGACAAAGGAAAACACAGGTGAAGGTCAGGACAAAGGAGGTCACAGGTGAAGGTCAGGACAAAGGAGGACACAGGTGAAGGTCAGGACAAAGGAAGACACATGTGAAGGTCAGGGCAAAGGAGGAGACAACCCGTTACCTCTAACCTGCCTTGGCAGCATGTACTTGGAACTAATGGGGTGTTGGGGTGTACTGGCGGGAGGGTGATGGTGGGTGGACGGGTGGTGGGAAGAGGAGGGGAGGGTGAGGGGCGGAAATAATAATAATAATGGTATTTATATAACGCTGAATATTGTGCATAGACAAATCAAAGCGCTTTCGCACCAGTCATTCACACGCATGCATAACTCTAAAACAGGAAAAACTGAAGACAAGGAAGAGGCAGGGAAGGGAGATATCTTGGGAAGAGGTGGGTTTTAAGGCCAGACTTGAAAGAGTTGAGTGTGGAGGCTCGACAAAGCGACAGAGGAAGTTCATTCCAATTGCAAGGTCCAGAGACAGAGAAAGAACGGCGGCCAACAGTCGAGTGTTTGAATCTGGGTATGCGTAAAGAGAGTGGATCCAAAGCCGATCGTAGTGAGCGAGGAGTGTAGAGGCGAAGGCAGCCACAGAGATAGGAAGGGGCTGATTTGTGAATACATTTTTATAACATAGAGTGCTGATCTTGTACTTTATTCTCTCAACAAAGCGAAACAAAGAGTAACCTTTTCAGCACTGCATTTTGGTTGTCGGAGGAATTTGGTTTCAATGTTTCCGACGCGACACGTTGGTTGCCTGATATCATGACCGGAGCAAATATCATTATGGCGATGAACCCACATTGAAAGATTATGTCTCCGATTTCATTATTAGTGTAATCGTATGCTTTCAAGAGAGAGAGAGAGAGAGAGAGAGAGACGTTTTTTGACGCTTTGATATTTTATTGTCATTACCTGCATAGGTCTATTGACAAGGGGGTGATAGGGTTAATTCTTATGTCACCACAAGTACCATACCACACTCTGCTTAATCCATCAAAACAAAACAAAACAGCTTTTATCGAAATACAACATCCTTACAATAGGGAAGCAACAAACATTAAAAAAAGAAACAAAAACAAAACAAAAAGACAAAAACACCATTACTCGACCATCCATTCTGTCAACGATACTGTTCAATGTCTACCTTATTATTTGGCTTACAGTCAGAACATAAGATATATATAGAGAGAGAGAGACAGACAGACAGAGACAGACGGACAGACAGACACAGAGAGAGAGCTAATTTCCCTGGCTGACAAGACATTAAGATATAGATGGGTGTTTGTCACTATCAATAGGGTCATCCGACACATCACGAAGAAAAGAAAAAAGAAAACAGAAAGAAAGAAAGAGAAAACGAAAGAAAGGAGAGTTAAAAGAAAAAAAAGAAAGAAAGAAGAAATGATAGGGAAAAAAAACCAGAACAGAAATACGAGAAGGAAAATAACAAATATTCTGGACGAACAAGAAAACCTGATCTTCTTTTTCTTTTTTTTTTTTCTTTTTTAAACCCTTTTCTTCAAGATTTTACAAATACAAGAAAGAAAGAAAAATGAAAGAAAAATAAACACAAAAATTCAGAAGAATACAAACGGAACACTTTTACATAACTTGCCATATAGTTACATAACCTGTATATCTCATGCGTGTACACACACACACACACACACACACACACACACACACACACACACACACACACAGGCAAAGTCATATACTTCCAGACAACGTGTAAGTCCTAATCTTGACAGCATCTCTCTTCCTGTCACTATCCGAACATCGAAAAGAGTGACGCCAAGTAATTGGTTTGGTGTAGCCGTCACTGATAAGATAATCCGCGCCTCTTTCCCAAAGAAAGAAAGAAAGAAATAACACTAATAACAGTAGGGAAAACGGGAAGGGAGAATAACATTGTGAATGACTCTGAGCGAGCGAGAAAAGCAGTCTCATGGTGTCATGCAGCTTATGTGTTTGTCAAGAAGATACCTCTATAGTAGTATTGATGTATACACAACGACAATAACATGACATGTATTTATCTAAGCGTGTCGTTTATTTGTTCAACCATTGTTCTTTTAATCGCTCATCATCGTTCATTCACTTTTTATGCATTCGTTCACTCACTGATATCATCAATTCCTTCTCTATTCATTTATTTAGTTAGTTATTATGCTAGTTATCATGAACCCCATTGGTTACGACATATTCTGATATAACTGATGTTATAATGGGTGTGCTGGAGACATACAGAGAGATAATTGACGATTACGGCCCCTGATGAAGGGATGCAAACATGTGATCATGTATATATATATATATATATATATAAACTAAAACAAACAAACAAACAACAACAAAAAACAACGAGAAAGACAGACAGACACAGAGACAGAGAGACAGAGAGAGACAGAGACAGACAGAGACAGAGAGAGAGGGAGAGAGAGAGAGAGAGAGAGAGAGAGAGAGAGAGAGAACAAGAACAAAATGGTTTTATTGCATGTAGGCTATAGAAAGAGATTGAGAAAGAGAAGGACAAGGACCCAAAAGGCTAACAGAAAGACTAACAGAGAGAAACACTAAACAAACGCACACAGACAGTGAGTCATACACTTCCAGACAGCATGTAATTCTTCGCCTCGACAACATCTATCTTTCCCTTAGTATCCGAGCATCGAAAAA
>JAAQRG010067152.1:0-7500 GCA_011634625.1 Babylonia areolata | reverse complement strand
CCGGTCACTGAAGGACCGCTCCCGGTAGTCCGGGATCTGAACCAGGCGCCGTCATCAGGTAAGGTAAGACAAGGTAAGGTAAGGTAAGGTAAGGTAAGACGAGATGACGAGATGACGTAAGGTAAGGTAAGATAAGGTGATAAAAGGTAAGGTATGGCATGGTACGGTATGGTATGGTATGGTAAGGTAAGATGAGGTAAGGTAAGGTACCATATGGTAGGATAAGGTAAGACAAGATAAGGTAAGGTATGATAACTATGATAAGGTAAGATATGGTAAGGTAAGGTAAGCTCAGGTAAGGTAAGGTAGGATAAGGTAAGGTAAGATATGATAAGGTAAGATGAGGTATGATACGGTAAGGTAAGGCAGGAGAAGGAAAAGTAAAGGTATGGTCACATAAGTTAAGATCAGATACAACTTTATTTTCTGCAACTGCAAGTTCACCCCAACAATGTCCTTTGGCTCGAGTATACACACTTATAGACACAACAACAACAAATGACACAATCTCCATTGTCAGCAGAGACCACAAACAATTGTGTTCAGCACCTCAAAGACGCGGGGAAAGCAAACTGGGACTGAAAGAAAAAGACTTACCTGTTCAGAGTCTGGAGAGAGGGGGCAGAACGATGTCAAGAAGAATGGGAGAAGAACAACAAGAACAAAATAAGAAGGAAGAGGAGAAGAAGAACAACAACAATAGATTCAAATCAAATCGTCTTCTTCTTCTTCTTCTGTGTTCGTGGGCTACAATCCCACGTTCACTCGAATGTACATGAGCTGGCTTACACGTGTATGCCATACTCCTCTTTCGGGGATGTGCATGCTGGGTATGTTCTTGTTTCCATTACCCACCGAACGCTGACATGGATTACGGGATCTTTAACGTGCGTATTTTCTGCTTGCGTATACACACGAAGGGGGTTCAGGCACTAGCAGGTCTGCACATATGTTGACCTGAGAGATCGGAAAAATCTCCATCCTTTACCCAGCAGGCACCGTCACTGAGATTCGAACCCGGGACCCTCAGATTGAAAGTCCAACGCTTTAAACACTCGGTTATTGCACCCATCAAAAATCAAATCAACTGATTGTGCTTTGAGCCTCGCCGACCACTAAGGCCATTTCGAGGCTATCGTCACGTGGACCAAGAACACGAAGGACAGGATTCGAGACCAAGAACAATATAGACAACAACAATAACAACAGCAGTAGCAACAACAAAAACAAGAAGACAACAACAACAACAACAACAACAGCAACAACAACAGCAACAACAACAACAGCAGCAGCAACAACAACAACAACAACAGCAACAATAACAACAACAGCAACAACAACAACAGCAGCAGCAACAACAACAACAACAACAACAGCAACAACAACAACAACAACAACAACAACAACAACGACATAACGAACAACCTGACAACGAGCGAAGAGCAAACCGAACAGTGAGGGACCCAAGACAAATCAAGCTCATACTTACGCCCAGTCTGATGGTCTCGTCATTGGACATGTCGAGCGAGATGCTGCGAGACTTGTCATTGCTGGGGGCGACTTGCGGCACTTGCAAGTAGCCTCCCTTGTTGGCCACCACACGACCCGGATGTTCTCCAGAGTCGATCGTATCACGTGACCCCGACAGCAGGCGGCTTTGTGAAACATGCAGGCAACTTGGCTGTTTATCATCATCATCATCATCATCATCATCATCATCATCATGTCAATCATCATCATCACCATCACCATCATCATCATCATCATCATCATCATCATGTCAATCATCATCATCATCATCATCATCATCATCATCATCATGTCAATCATCATCATCACCATCATCATCACCATCATATCCATCATCATCATGACATCACAATGACATGATTGTTGTTGTTGTTGTTGTTGTTGTTGTTGTTACTAGTAGTAGTGGTAGTGGTGGTGAACATGTTTGAAATAGTTGTATCTTATTTGTAGCATGTAACTTAGCGGTACTGTTCTATATTTCTGTAACAGGCTCTGTTCACGATCGTGTGTGTGTGTGTGTGTGTGTGTGTGTGTGTGTGTGTGTAATTTTATTTAATGTCTATCCATTTTAAGTGATATTAGCATAGTGAGTGTGTGTGTGTGTGTGTGTGTGTGTGTGTGTGTGTGTGTGTGTGTACGTGCGTGCGTGCGTGTGTGTGCGTGTTTGTGTGCGTGCGTGCTTATGTTCGTTCTTTAGTTTAGCGTCTTTTCACTATCAGTGATATCAGAATGTGCCTGTGTGTTTGTGTCTATGTCTGTATGTCTGCGTGTCTGTGTGTGCCTCTGTGTGTGTGTGTGTGTGTGTGTGTGTGTGTGTGTGTGTGTGTGTGTGTGTCACTGTTAGTGTTGGAGAAAGAGAGATACCGACACAGACAGAGAGACAGACAGAGGGGTGATGGCAGTGAAGGGAACAGGCAGAACGGGAACGGACAGTAGCCGATACAGTCCGACCCATGGAGGCGAGATCAAGTGAGGGAGGCGGCGGGCCAGGACGACACAGCCAGTTGAAACGAACGGGGAAATAGGTAATGGATGGAAGACAGTGCCCCGCCCCAAACACCGCCACAACCACAGTGTAAGGTCAGGTAAGGTATGATAGGACAGGGCAGGTGGAGAGAAGGTAGGTAAAGTAAGATAAGGTAGGGTGATATAAGGTAAAGTAAGGTAAGGTAGGGTGATATAAGGTAAAGTAAGGTAAGGTAGGGTGATATAAGGTAAAGTAAGGTAAGGTAGGGTGATATAAGTTAAGGTAAGGTACGGTGAGATAAGGTAAAGTAAGGTAAGGTAAGATATGATATGATAAGATAGGTCAAGATGGGATAAGGTAAAGTTAGGTAAGGTATGATAGGATAAGATAGGTCAAGATAGGATAAGGTAAGGTATGGTATGGTGAGATATGATTAGGTAAGGTAAGGTATGATAGGATAAGATAGGTCAAGATAGGATAAGGTAAGGTATGGTATGGTGAGATATGATTAGGTAAGGTAAGGTATGATAGGATAAGATAGGTCAAGATAGGATAAGGTAAGGTATGGTATGGTGAGATATGATTAGGTAAGGTAAGGTATGATAGGATAAGATAGGTCAAGATAGGATAAGGTAAGGTATGGTATGGTGAGATATGATTAGGTAAGGTAAGGTATGATAGGATAAGATAGGTCAAGATAGGATAAGGTAAGGTATGGTATGGTGAGATATGATTAGGTAAGGTAAGGTATGATAGGATAAGATAGGTCAAGATAGGATAAGGTAAGGTATGGTATGGTGAGATATGATTAGGTAAGGTAAGGTATGATAGGATAAGATAGGTCAAGATAGGATAAGGTAAGGTATGGTATGGTGAGATATGATTAGGTAAGGTAAGGTATGATAGGATAAGATAGGTCAAGATAGGATAAGGTAAGGTATGGTATGGTGAGATATGATTAGGTAAGGTAAGGTATGATAGGATAAGATAAGATAACACAAAGTAAAGTAATATAAAAGTAAAATGCGATAACATAAAAGTAATGTACAGTAAGACGGATAAGATAAGGTGAGGTAAGACAGGGAAGGTAAGTTAATGTAGGACAGGTAAGGTAAGGCAGGGCAAGGTAAGGTAAGGCAGGGCAAGGTAAGGTAAGGTAAGGCAGGGCAAGGTAAGGTATGGTAGGACAGGTAAGGGAGGGCAAGGTAAGGTAAGACAGGGCAAGGTAAGGTAAGGCAGGGCAAGGTAAGGTAAGGTAAGGCAGGGCAAGGTAAGGTAAGACAGGGCAAGGTAAGGTATGGTAGGACGGGTAAGGTAAGGTAAGGCAGGGCAAGGTAAGGTAAGGCAGGGCAAGGTAAGGTAAGGTAAGGTAGGAAAGGTAAGGTAAGGCAGGGCATGGTAAGGTAAGGTAGAACAGGTAAGGTAAGGTAAGGCAGGGCAAGGTAAGGTAAGGTAGGACAGGTAAGGTAAGGTAAGGCAGGTCAAGGTAAGGTAAGGTAGGACAGGTAAGGTAAGGTAGGACAGGTAAAGTAAGGTAAGGCAGGGCAAGTTAAGGTAAGGTAAGGTAAGGTAAGGCAGGGCAAGGTAAGGTAAGGTAGGACAGGTAAGGTAAGGTAAGGCAGGGCAAGGTAAGGTAAGGTAGGACAGGTAAGGTAAGGTAAGGCAGGGCAAGGTAAGGTAAGGTAGGACAGGTAAGGTAAGGTAAGGCAGGGCAAGGTAAGGTAAGGTAAGGTAAGGCAGGGCAAGGTAAGGTAAGGTAGGACAGGTAAGGTAAGGTAAGGCAGGGCAAGGTAAGAAAACGGCCGTCACGGCACTGACTTGTGGGCCCTGAAGGGAAACAAGCTGAGCACAGAGCCGGCAAACGACCCGTGGCTCCGACGGCGGAGTCCCTCCGTGTCCACGGACCCGGGGTGTTTGGGGTCCTCCGAGGCCAGGTGACTGCACACAGCACGGGCAGCTACCTCATCTCACACAGCAGCTACCTCATCTCACACACAGCTACCTCATCTCACACACAGCAGCTACCTCATCTCACACACAGCTACCTCATCTCTGAAACAGCAGCTACCTCATCTCACACACAGCAGCTACCTCATCTACCTCATCTCACACACAGCAGCTACCTCATCTCTGACACAGCAGCTACCTCATCTCTGACACAGCAGCTACCTCATCTCACACAGCTACCTCATCTCACACACAGCTACCTCATCTCTGACACAGCAGCTACCTCATCTCACACAGCTACCTCATCTCACACAGCTACCTCATCTCACACACACACAGCAGCTACCTCATCTCTGACACAGCAGCTACTTCATCTCACACAGCAGCTACCTCATTTCTCACACAGCTACCTCATCTCTGACGCAGCAGCTACCTCATCTCTCACACAGCTACCTCATCTCACACACACAGCTACCTCATCTCTCACACAGCTACCTCATCTCACACACACAGCTACCTCATCTCTCACACAGTTACCTCATCTCACACACAGCAGCTACCTTATCTCTCACACAGCTACCTCATCTCTCACACAGCTACCTCATCTCACACACAGCAGCTACCTTATCTCTCACACAGCTACGGGTAGCTACGTCATCTCACGGACAGCTACCTCATCTCTCACACACCGCATGCCACGTGCGCGAACACATGCAATGGATTTATAATGGGAAATAATAAGTACAATATGCACGCATGTTCGCACACACACACACACACACACACACACACACACACACACACACACACACACACACACACACACACACACACACACACACACACACACACACACTTGATGTTGAAGGAGGACCCCAGGAAGTTGGGTCTCCTGGAGCTGGCGGAGGCCACAGTGTAGGGCATCTCGGGCATGACGGCCTCCTCGTAGAACTGGTCCCGCACCAGAGGGGGGTGTGTCCGGCAGCACTGGTCCACCAAGGCGAAGGCCACCTGCCACGTCACAGCACACGTCACACAGCACACCTGCCACGTCACAGCACACGTCACACAGCGCACCTGACACGTCACAGCACACGTCACACAGCACACCTGCCACGTCACAGCACACGTCACAGAGCGCACCTGCCACGTCACAGCACACATCACACAAAGCACCTGCTGGAGGCGTCGGACTTCCAATCTGAGGGTCCCGGCTTCGAATCTCGGTAACTGCGCTTTTTAATCCATCTCCCAGATCAACATGCTCGCAGGGTTGCTAGTGTCTGAAACCCCTTCGTGTGTCCTAACGTACTGACAAACTAAGTGACTAAACCTTCAAAACGTACTGACAAACTAAGTGACTAAACCTTACAAAACGTACTGACTAAATGACTAAACCTTACAAAGCGTACTGACTAAGCGACTAAACCTTACAAAACGTACTAAGTGACTAAACCTTACAAAACGTACTGACAAACTTTACAAAACGTACTAAGTGACTAAACCTTACAAAATGTACTGACAAACTTTACAAAACGTACTAAGTGACTAAACCTTACAAAACGTACTGACAAACTTTACAAAACGTACTAAGTGACTAAACCTTACAAAATGTACTGACAAACTTTACAAAACGTACTAAGTGACTAAACCTTACAAAACGTACTGACAAACTTTACAAAACGTACTAAGTGACTAAACCTTACAAAATGTACTGACAAACTTTACAAAACGTACTAAGTGACTAAACCTTACAAAACGTACTGACAAACTTTACAAAACGTACTAAGTGACTAAACCTTACAAAATGTACTGACAAACTTTACAAAACGTACTAAGTGACTAAACCTTACAAAACGTACTGACAAACTTTACAAAACGTACTAAGTGACTAAACCTTACAAAATGTACTGACAAACTTTACAAAACGTACTAAGTGACTAAACCTTACAAAACGTACTGACAAACTTTACAAAACGTACTAAGTGACTAAACCTTACAAAATGTACTGACAAACTTTACAAAACGTACTAAGTGACTAAACCTTACAAAACGTACTGACAAACTTTACAAAACGTACTAAGTGACTAAACCTTACAAAATGTACTGACAAACTAAGTGACGTTAGGAAAGGTACCATGTGACTGAACGATACAAACCTTTTTGACAAAGTGACTAAACGATACAGAGCGTGTTGACCAAGTGACTAAACGATACAGAACGTGTAGACAAAGTGACAATACAGAGCATATTGACAAAGTGACTAAACGATAGGGAACGTGTTGACAAAGTGACTAAACAATACAGAGCATATTGACAAAGTGACTAAACGATACAGAACGTGTTGACAAAGTGACTAAACGATACAGAGGGTGTTGGCAAAGTGACTAAACGCTACAAAAAGTGTTGACAGAGTGACTAAACGATACAAAACGTGTTGACAAAGTAAACGATAAACGATACAAAACGTGTTGACAAAGTGATTAAACGATACAAAACCTATTGACAAAGTGACTAAACGATACAAAACGTGTTGATAAAGTGACTAAACGCAACAAAACGTTTGACAAAGTGATTAAACGGTACAAAATGTGTTGACAAAGTGACGACTAAACCTACGAAACGTGTTGACAAAGTGATTAAACGGTACAAAATGTGTTGACTAAGTGACTAAAAGTTACAAAACGTGTTGACAAAGTGACGACTAAACCTACAAAACGTGTTGACAAAGTGATTAAACGGTACAAAATGTGTTGACTAAGTGACTAAAAGTTACAAAACGTGTTGACAAAGTGACTAAATGCTACAAAACGTGTTGACAAAGTGATTAAACGGTACAAACTGTGTTGACTAAGTGACTAAAAGTTACAAAACGTACTGCCATATGTCGGTCCAGAAGCCAGTTGATGTCGAAATCATCATCATCCTCACCGAAAGGGTTGATCATTTGTTCCGCCACCTGGGATCCATAGAAAACAAGATGGAAGATCACATCATTGACATATGGACAAACACAGACAGACAGACAGACAGACACACACACACACACACACACA
>JAAQRG010067149.1:644-5644 GCA_011634625.1 Babylonia areolata | reverse complement strand
TTGCAGCAGAGCACTGTGGAGTGCTGAGGGCAGGATGAGGCACATAGGACATCCTGGTCATCCACTGCATCCGTTTCCATCTCCAGTCGTCTTGACCTCGTCTTGCCACTGGACACAGACGGTCTCGGACAAGAGAGTGAGGTCGACGGTGCGCAACTCCTCCTCACTATAAACAAAGTCATCGCGCAAGTCATCAGTCATCCTTCATCCCATACCATCATTTTTCCCAAGCCCTGTGGCGACAGGCGAGCGACGAAGCGACAGGTGTGGGTACACTGGCAGTCGTAGCCGCGGACCTGCACACAGGCGGCTCAGGCCATAGGATCGTTTTTCACCGACTGGAGCAGCGGTGGAGATCGGCAGCCCCCTGAGCGACTGAGCAGCCCTCTTCAGGACAGCACTGCTCACCTCCATGGCATGAGGAAGGGGCTAGAAAAGGTGCCCTAAACATTGCCTGCTCCACACCACCCTAGTCAGCATACTGCGGCTGAAGCGGATCCTACTCAAGCGGTCGACACACAAAGGAAAGAAAGAAGAAAACAAGGAGCACCCCATTGACCATTGCCACATGGAACGTGCGTACGCTTCTGGACAGAGGCGACTCGGACAGACCACAGAGACGCACAGCACTCATTGCGAGTGAACTAGCCAGGTACAACATCGACATCGCTGCCTTGAGTGAGACCAGACTGGCAGAAGAAGGCGAACTCTGTGAGCGAGGCGCAGGCTACACCTTCTTTTGGAGTGGCCGCGGACCTGAAGAGAGACGTGAGGCTGGAGTTGGCTTTGCAGTGAAGACAACCCTCGTTGGCAAGCTGGCTGGCCCCCCGAAAGGAGTGAACGATCGCCTGATGACGATGAAATTCCCTATATGCAACGGGAAGAAGTTTACCACCATTGTCAGCGCCTATGCGCCCACCATGACCAACCCGGATGAGATCAAGGTCAAGTTCTACGAGGACCTGAACGCTGTCATCACCACTGTTCCCAACGCAGACAAGCTCATCATTCTTGGTGACTTTAACGCGAGAGTTGGTTGTGATAACACCTCCTGGGAAGGCGTGATTGGGAAGCATGGGGTTGGTAACTGTAACAGCAATGGCCAACTACTTCTCCAGACAGGTGCCGAGCACGACCTTCTTATCACAAACACCATCTTCTGCCTCCCTACCCGTAACAGGACGTCATGGATGCATCCTCGCTCTGGGCATTGGCATCTCATCGACTTTGTCATCGTCAGGAAGAGGGACAGGCAGGACGTACGAGTCACGAGGGCCATGTGCGGCGCCGAGTGCTGGACAGACCACCGCCTTATCGTCTCCAAGCTCAACCTCCGCATCCAGCCCAAGAGACGGCCTCAGGGCATGAAAGCACTCAAACGCCTGAATGTCAACAAGTTGGAGCTAGGCAACATCAAGCAGAGCTTTGCTGACACCCTGGAGGAACGCCTTGAGTCCACCGTGCTGGACAACCAGAATGTGGAGGCAGCATGGGGCGCACTGCATGTGACGGTGTACAACACTGCCATGGAGTGCCTGGGGCCTTCTGCCAGGAAGCACAAAGACTGGTTTGATGAGAACTGCACTGAGATCAAGCAGCTGCTGGAAGACAAACGCCAAGCCTACAGAGCCCACATTGAATATCCCAAGTCACAGTTAAAGAAAGACATACTGAAGAGTGCACGCAGCACCATCCAGCTGAAGCTGCGGCAGATGCAGGATTCCTGGTTGAGCAACAAAGCTGATGAGATCCAGGGCTTTGCAGACAGGAACGACATGAAGAACTTCTGTAACGGCCTGAAAGAAGTCTACAGTCCCACCACCTCCGGATCTGCTCCACTCCTCAGTGCTGATGGTTCTACCCTGATCACTGACAAAGACGGGATCCTTGAGAGATGGGCTGAACACTTTGACAGCGTACTGAACCGCCCTTCCACCATCAATGATGAAGCCATCGACCGACTCCCCCAGGTGCCAGTCAGTGAGTCGTTGGATGCCATTCCAACTTTGGAGGAGACTCAGAAAGCTATCCGTCTGCTATCCAATGGCAAAGCCCCTGGCTCAGACTCCATTCCAGCTGAGGTCTACAAAGAAGGTGGTATGGCGCTGACTGAGAAGCTTCATCAGCTGTTCCAGCTCATCTGGCAGCATGAGGCAGTTCCACAGGACTTCAAAGAGGCTTCCATCATACACCTGTACAGGCGCAAAGGAAATCGTCAGGCCTGTGACAACCATCGTGGAATATCCCTGCTGTCCGTCCCAGGCAAGACTCTGGCCAGAGTGCTACTCAACCGTCTCATAGCGCACCTTGAGCAAGGTCTCCTACCAGAGAGCCAGTGTGGCTTCCAGAAAGAACGCGGGACTATCGACATGGTGTTTGCTGCCAGGCAGCTCCAGGAGAAGTGTCAGGAACAGAAGGCCGACCTTTTACTCCACGTATGTCGATCTGACCATGGCCTTCGATACTGTTAGCCGAGATGGCCTTTGGAGAATCATGGCGAAGTACGGATGTCCCAGAAAGTTCATCACCATCATACGGCAACTACACGATGGGATGCTGGCCCGAGTCCAAGACAACGGAGAAACTTCAGAACCATTCCCTGTCTCCAACGGAGTCAAGCAAGGGTGTGTTCTTGCCCCCACCCTGTTCAGTCTCATGTTTTCAGCCGTGCTGACAGATGCCTTCAGAGACGCTGACGGAGGCATTGGCATCAGGTACCGCACAGATGGCTCACTCTTCAACCTCAGGAGGCTTCAAGCAAAAACCAAGGTGAGGACAGACACCGTCAACAACTTCCTGTTTGCTGATGACTGCGCTCTCAACGCTGCCTCCGAAGCTGACATGCAACACAGCTTCGACAAGTTCTCTGCTGCCTGTGACAACTTTGGCCTCACAATCAGCACAAAGAAGACTGAGGTGATTCACCAGCCAGCTCCAGGAAAGCCTTACGTTGAACCAAACATCTTCATCAACGGGCAACGACTGAACGCGGTGGACAAGTTCACATACCTGGGCAGTACACTCTCTCGCACAGTTGTCATCGACAACGAGGTGAATGCCAGACTCGCCAAAGCCAGCGCTGCCTTCGGCAGACTCAATAAGAACGTTTGGAACAGGAGAGGTATCACCCGATAGACAAAGCTCAAAGTATACAAGGCCATAGTTCTCACCACACTGCTCTATGGATGTGAATCATGGACGGTCTACAAACGCCACGCCAAAAAGCTGAACCACTTCCACACCACCAGCCTCAGAAAACTTCTCGGCATAAAGTGGCAAGAGAAGATCCCTGACACAGAAGTGCTCACTCGTGCAAACATGCCCAGCATCTACACCATCTTGACGCAGACCCAGCTGCGCTGGGCAGGCCATGTAGTTCGCATGCCAGACCACCGGCTCCCCAAGAAACTGCTGTACGGCGAACTCCAACATGGCAAGCGCTCCCATGGAGGCCAAAACAAGCGCTTCAAAGACACTCTGAAAGCTTCTCTGAAGGCCTTCAACATCAGCCACGACACATGGGAGCTGAATGCAATGGACAGACCAAAGTGGCGTTCAGCTGTCCACAAAGGCGCCAAATCCTGCGAGGCCAACATAATCGCTGCAGCAGAGCAAAGCAGACAGGCCAGGAAAAAGCAGTGCCAGCAAGTCCCCGACAGCCGCCACCATCCCCTGTCCACACTGCGTCAGAACCTTCCGGGCGCGGATTGGCCTGACCAGTCATCTGCGCACCCACAGAGCCCAACCCACCCACCCCAAGGATGACTAGATGGTCCTCGTCGATCCCGACGGACGAACCACACATTTTCTGTGTTTATAGCACAGGGGAATTTTGCACTGTAGACTGACTGGCAGTGAAAGGGTTAAGGAGGGGAGGAGAGAAGGGGGTGGGGGAGGGGGCAGGGAAGAGGTGAGGAGTGGATTTGGGATGGGGGAGAGAGAGGGGGGAAGGGTTGTGGGGGAGAGAGAGAGGGGGGGTTGTGGGGGAGAGAGAGAGGGAGGAGGGGATGTGGGGGAGAGGATCGAATTGTGTGGGAAGAATGGAGCACCGAATCCATTGGACCATACGTATTTCTTTCTTTCTTTCTTCGGTTTTTGTTGTTGTTGATGTTGTTGATCTGTTGTGGGTTGTTTTTTCTGTTTTTTTGTTTTGTTTTGTTGTTGGTTTTTTTTGTTTGTTTGTTTGGGGTTGTTGTTGTTTTTGTTTGGTTTTTTTTTTCAACTCTTCTTCTTCTTCCCCTTGGTTTGGAGTTCGGTGTCTGCGGGTCGCTCCGTTTTCTGCTGAGTTTGTCGATGTGTGTGACGGTCTGTATGGGCGTGTTTCTCCGGCTCCAACACACTGCACCAGGTCTACCGAATCCTTGATACTGAGATTGTCAGACAGACACGTGCACCGGGTGATAGATCACTGAAGCGACAGACAAAGCAAATGATGGATAGATACATAAATAAATGAAATAGAATAAACTGAATCATTCTGTGTGTGTGTGTGTGTGTGTGTGTGTGTGTGTGTGTGTGTGTGTGTGTGTGTGTGTGAGTGAGTGTGTGTGTGTGTGTGTGTGTGTGTGTGTGTGTGTGTGTGTGTGTGTGTGGGTGGGTGTGTGTGTGTGTACGTGTGCGTGTGTGCTGTAAGAATGAGTACTGTATTACAGAATACTTTATTATCTAAACAAGAGAAATTCACTGCGTGTGTGTGTGCGCGCGCGCGCGCGTGTGTGTGTGCCCGTATGTGTGATTGTGTGTGTCTGCGCGCGCGCGTGTGTGTGTATGCGTGTGTGTTGTTGTTGTTGTTTCATTCTGTTTCGTCCTGTGTGTGTGTGTGTGTGTGTGTGTGTGTGTGTGTGTGTGTGTGTGTGTGTGTGTGTGTGTGTGTTTCTTCCTTTCTGATAACGAGAGGCACAAGCAGTGCCCATAAGTCCTTCTGGGCTTACTGCTTTCTTCCACTGTCCGCACAAAACAGCTCGGAATGGGGCTGTGAGCACACATTTAACCGCCATCAG